>JAGDQP010030643.1:0-22474 GCA_022664845.1 Lepisma saccharinum | reverse complement strand
GTAGTCCAAGCTGTGGATCCAGAATACGCCACTGGAGCAGATATATGTTTCTGTATGCTATATAGCGCCTACTCCGTACAATATGTTGTGCATCAAGCTTCCCAGGCAAGTAGCCTCGTGGTTTGGTTGTATTCAGGTGGCTGTGTGTTGAATTAATTTTTAAAAAGCATTTTTGATAGTTAAAAGTTACTGTTTTCAGATTATTGTCTTATAGCGTAGTTACTGTAGCTATTTTATTTCATATATAATAGTAACCGTATACAAGAGAATTAGGTAAGTTTTTCTATTACATAAATTTTCATTCTACATGTAACATTTTCAGTATGCAAACATGCTAGTGATTTCGTATAGCCTCTTCTACCATGAAACAGGCACACATCTTGTACTTTGGAACATGTACCTTGAAGAACTGAATAAGATAAGGAGCATCACGAAAACATAACCAGAACAAAAACAAACAGATAAACAACTTTGCGTTTATTAGGCCTATTGATGGTTCCTTGAGTGCCTAAAACTATTTTTTATCATGTCTTTAGTTATGTTGTAAGTTCTTTCATAATAATAGGAAAATAGTTCTTTCAGAAAGTATCACACACTTTTGCACTTAACAAACAGATTACTTAATAATATATTTCCCAAAACACTCATTTTTGAGTTTTCAAATTCTTTATCGAATTTCGACCTCCATTTCGCTAGGTTCGGGTATCCACGGTTCTACAGCACTAGTAAAGGAATTACATAAGTGCTATGTGGAGGAGCTTCCAAAGGAATGGAAAACCTAAATAATAGTTCCGACTTATAAAAAAGACGATAAATCGGACTGTAATAATTACCGCGAAATCTCCTTACTCCCAACATGTTACAAAATGTTGAGTAATATTCTGCTAACTCACGTTAGCACATGAGGATTTAGAAGAAATAGACCCACTTTGGACCAGATTTTCGCCTTGAGACAAATCTTGGAGAAGAAATGGGAATATAATGGGACTGTTCACCAGTTATTCACTGATTTTAAGAAAGCATCTGATTCTATCAAAAGGTAAAAACTATACAATATCCTGGAACAATTTGAAATTCCGAAAAAAAAAAAACTTGTTCAGCTAGTAAGGATGTGTCTCTGCTACTCCATAAGCAGAGTACGGATAGGTAATAATATGTCATATAATTTCCAGATTCGCAACGGATTGAAACAAGGCGATGCCTTGCCACCATTACTGTTTAACTTTGCGTTAGAATATGTGATTCTAAAAATAAAAGAGGAAAAAAGTGACTTATATTGAATGGCTTGAATCAACTGTTCGTATATGCGGATGCGTAGATTTAATAGGGGACGATATAGCTGCTGCACTATAAAGTAACACCGATATCCTAGTAGAAGCGTGCGATGAGATAGGTCTGCAGGTAAACATAGAAAAAACAAAATACATGATAAGCCGAAACACAGGGAATAACGGAAATAGATAATAACAATTAAGAATGAGAGCGTAGAGAAATTAAACAAATTTAAATACTTGGGAGAACGAGGTCAGGGAAGAAATAAAAAAGTTGCTTAGCATCGTGCAACGCACGTTAGTATTCAGTCCAGAAAGTCCTAACCTCGCCATTAATATCAAGATGAAGTTAAAAATGTACAGAACGGTTATTCTGCCGGTAATACTTTATGATTGCGAAAGTTGGAGTACGATCCTGATAGATGAACATGAATTACGAGTTTTTGAAAATAAGGTTTTGAGAAATATATACGGGACGAGGTGACTGGAGAATGGAGGAGACTACATAATGAAGAACTCCACGGACTGGTAAGGCCGGAGGGAAAGAAGCCGTTGGGAAGACCGAGTCGTCATTGGGATGACAATATTAGAATAGATCTTCGAGAGGTAGATGCTCAAGATGAAAACTGGCTTGATGTTACCCAAGATAGAATCCAATGGCGAAATTTTGTTACTGCGCGATGAACTTGCGAGTTTCGTAAGCCATATAGTTAGTTTATTATTATTGGTAGTAGTAGTAGTTGTAGCAGAAGAAGAAATGTGGAAAAGGTTTAGAACACAGGCGGAGTCCAGGCTTCAGAAGTAAGCATCCTATTTGGATTATCGAATGTTTCGTTGAAAAAATTGCGGCGACACCTTTCCAGTGTCATTTCAGAAACCTTCCTGGTCTAGTAGTTCCTAGTCTAGTAGTCTATCAACTTTACTTTGCGGGAGAAGTCTTAATATTAAGAAATATTTTTATTTAAATTTCTTTCAGTGCATTTCTGTATCATGTAAACCTTGCTGTTTGCAGCCTTTAATTATTATCTTCTGTCAATATTTTCTTTGTTACTTGCTTAATGTTTGTTTCACCTTTGAATATTCAAACGCGACATGTTGTTATTTTTTCTTTGTCTAAAAAACTTTAAACGTTAATATATATATTCCATACTTATGAAGTTTGAGTGTTCTTTCAGAAAACTCTTCAGTTCCAAGTTGCAGCACAAACAAACAAACAAACAAAAAAAAAAGGAAAATTAAACTACTGAAGTAACAGAAACTTACATGTGTATATATATGTATATAAAACAGTGCTTCATTAAAAAATACAAGAATATAACACACCATCTATATCTTAGTTTGTGTTAAAATACAAAACTATCTCATAAAAAATAATTGGTTTGAAAAATAAAATCTTTTACAGACAGAACTCCTGTCGAAATGCAATGTATCTCACTATCGAATATCTTCAGTCTTTTTTTTTAAATGCACAAAATACGTTCTTCTTGTCTTCTTGCAAATATGACTTTTAGAGTTGAAAAAAAACATTAATATTTTTTTGTTACTTGCTTATTCTTTGTCTGAAAACTTCAAATGTTAATATGATGTTCAAGTGTTCCTTCACAAATCCCTTCACTTCAACGTTACGGAAAGTATAAACTTTAACAGAACATTTATATATTTCATTGTTCAAAACAGTACATATTTTTTTTTAAATATAAGAATATAACACATCATCTATATCTTAGTTTAAGTGTTAAAATCTCTTACAGAGAGAACTCCGGTCGGAATGCAATGTATCTCACTATCGAGCACCTTCAGTCTTTTTTTTAAATGCACAAAAGACGAACTTCCTGTCCTCTTGCAAACATTACTATACGATAGGAACAAAATATTTACCTGTGAAAACAAAATAATAATAATAATAATAATAATGAATAAGATTGATTTCTTTTGTTTGCTTGTTTAAAAAGTTTTCAATGTGTAAAACAAACTACTTTGTTTTAAACAAAAAACCAAAGGTTAAAACGTTTTTTTTTTGTTCAAAAAATAGTCTAAAAATAGAGCTATACAGGGTGCTGGAAATAACACCCACAAACCTATCTCACAAGAATCCTGACATCAAAATAACAACACAAAAAGTATAGACCATCGAGGGTGCACTATTTCCTTTGAGGGATCTCTTGTGTATAACGTGCACAATTTTTGAATATGCATTTTTGGATAAAGCAGGTTTGAAGTCTTTGAGGGTACCATGCCGCGTCAGGAATCTCGTGAGGTAGGTTTGTGGTGTTATTTTCCAACAACCTGTATATTTCTTTATTACACATATACAAATACAACACCGAGCTGCTGTGGCTCAGTGGTAGAGCGTTGGCTTAGCATTCGTCGATCCCAGGGTCCGACCATTCTGACCGAGGTTTTTCCTGCCATACCAGACAAATGCTGGGATGGTAACTACGAAATAGCTCCTGGCCGTCTACCTTCCAACAACCCCTCTCCCACCCTAACCCGGCCTGAGCCGCCTAAAGGCCTTAAAATAAATTGAAACATACAAATACAAATATTGATTAAATTGTTGTTTACGTCCTAAACGAGTTTAATGTGGGCTCTGAACCACTTGTGTGCACACCGGGAATCGAACCTGGGATTCCTTGATTACAAGGCAGCGAGCGTTATCACTCACCCACGGAGGACAAATACAAATATTGTTTGCCATATTAATTCAAATGCTAGACTAAAATACGGGAACTTCCCGAATCCCGATCGGCCCAAATATTCAACTTCTGGAGAAAGAAATTCGGGATTTCTCGATTTCCGTTCATAAGATGCCTTGGTAAGGTATCACGTAACTCTGCATCTGGTCGCCCGCAGAATAAGTGAGTCAATGTCGGTATAAATAGTCAAGAAGGAGTGCTTTTTCTTTGTCCTCTACGTATATTTTTGTAATTGCCTTACACCGTGTTCTTTACAGAAACGGTTCATGTTATAAATGACAGGTAAACAATAAAAGTAACTTATCATTGAGCAAATGATGGATGATAAAAAAAACTCGAGTTGGGAGTTTTTGAATTTTGATTTTAAAATAGATTTAACCTTCATTACTTTTGGAAATTGAAGTAGTAAAAAAGTACTTTAACTTCGACTTTCCATTCTGTTGGTTTAGTTACATACGATTGTTGTTATACAGGATTTCGTTCTCTAATTGTTGTTACGAGTATGAAAAAACACAAAACTTACACACTGCTTCTAATTTAATCTATGCACAAATGATGTCGAAGATTGGTGTAAGAAAATTTTAGTTTGCTAACTTTGATACAAGTATTTTAGTTGTTTTACTAAATTTCCACTTACTTCTCCCAACAAAAAAATAATAAAAAAAAAAGAAACTTAATAAATAAGAGCGTTTGTTTTAAACATCAACCCTGATATGAAAATATAAACAACGATGGTATAGGCATTAAAATCTTATGAAAAATAAATGTCGCCTGCTTTTGTTCATTCATGTCCGCTAAACATTTTGAGATATGGAATTAGTTGACTTGTTCAACTCCACGAGCTAGTGTAACGATACTTTTATTTTCAACGTTAAAGCAATATCTGGAGCGTTCTAATTTGGGGAAATGTCAGAAATCGCAATCTGAATTCATTATGAAGCTGTTTGAATTTGCTTGTATGTAAGTTTAGATGTTATTGCTTTTTCACAAATAACCTTGAGTATGGTAAATGTTGGAAATTAATACAGAAAAATTGACAGCCGCCGTAACCGGGACTCGAACCCGGATTTCCTGGGTGCTGGCTAAGTAGGTTATCCAATACATCAGCACGGCCGATTCTCTATGGGGAAAAAAATGTTCCAGAGGATAGCATACTTCGTCCTGTGGTGTAGTGGATAGCATACCCAGCCGGCAACTGGGAGATCCGGGTTTGAGTCCCACTCACGGCGGCTGTCAGTTTTTCAATATTACAAGTTTGGTTTAAAAAGTCGTAGCTATTCCGATTTCACTATTACAAGAATACTTGAAATTGTAATACAGTATTACCGTTATTTTTCAAATGCACAATGTAATATTTCGTTAAGAAACTGCTCACTTTTATGTTTCCATAACAATTTCTATCCGAGAAACACACAGTAAACTGAGGGCACACGCACACGCAGACGCACACACTAAAGGATTACGTATTACAAGCATCACATAAAATGCTGGATACTAAGATTTATTAGAAATGGTTCGTGACCACGATTTCTCGACACTCAACAGTCTTCTAACAGGTAAATGTGACAGACGGTAATTAATATTCAAGTATATTGTTTTCCTATCAATTATCTCTTCTATTTTATTTAAATGTCCATTCCGATTAAATTTCATGTTTCTTTAATTAGATAAATCAATTCTTCTGAAAAGGGCAGCGGTGGCTAAATAGCGCTCACTCTGGTGCTATGGGTCGTCGGTTTTCTCGGGGCACCCCCGTTTCCTCCCACTTTCTTCATTCCACCACCGGCTTGAGCTAACGCTGCCTTAATGTATTAAAAATTAAATTTGAAAAAAAAGTTCCTAGCTTCTTTTATTCTCGAGATATTCAGAACTGCTTAGATTGGTTCCAGGGAGCGGCCATGTTGCCAACTAGCACCAGTCCTCTCCTATTACATGAAGACGACTTCGGCGGAACGTTGTTAATCTTTATTTTTTGTGAAGTTCCTATAAGGTAACTGTACAAACACAGCATAAACAATAAAAGCGCGGCAACGTTTAACCGAAGACGTGTTCACGAAATTGGAGAAGAGGAGGACAGAGAGGACTGGTGTTCAGGACCGGCTATGTTAACAACTAAAGCCAGGTAACAGAGCAGCTAGACTATGGAGGCGGAAAAATAATTGACAGGTCCGGAGAAAACACCAAACGTCCAAGGAAGTGTGGAGGTACCTAGCAGTCGGGAAGACGCTTTCTAAAGGCATAAGATGGAGAAGAAAAAATGAATAAATAAGAATAATAAAGATGAAAGGAAATAAAGAATAAAAAAATTTAAAAAAGAAGAAATGAAAATTTGAAAAAATACAAAAAGTAAAACTGAAAAAACGAAACATCGAAGAAGAAATGGGGGCGCAGGGAATTACATGCAGTTAAGGTCGGGTTCATGGTTAAATTGAATATTTGACTTAAAATTCTAAAAAAAATGATGTATTTACACATTGAAGATAAATTAACAAAAATTTAACACTCATCTAAACGAAGTAGAAAATTCTAAATATAATAATAAAAATAATAATAATTCCTGTCAAGTATGCAATTAGAGCCTATCCACGTCTTTTTGAGACAGTGAATACGTGTAAGATCAGTGTTTCTATTGTTATAATGCTTGTATGTAATTTTAGAAAGAGTGTTTAAATTAATAAGAAACACACACATTAAACGCTTTTTTCTATTACATAAAAAACAGAGACACATATTTTACATGTATTCGCGGCCTCAAGAAGGGGTGGACAGCCTCGAAAGGCATTGTCGCCAATTCTTCGCTAATAGTAATTAAAGTTTTTAAGGTCCTTTAAGGTGAGTGCTGTACTAATTTGTTATTTTAATTAATTTGAAAAAAATTATTTTAATGAAAGTTTTTTGTTTTAATTACATGAATTCCACTGACCATCGATAAAGAACTTACTTTCATATGCTTACTTTTAACATAGTACATCATCCTCGCTGCTATCGTATCTTCTAACTGAATGGCGATTAAGAACACAAAATCAAAATGCAGGCAAAATAAAAAATTGTAGTCCCGGGCGGAAACAAGGTAGGTGCAATGTTGCCATAGTGTGTTGTGAAATGGAAAGTTGTTGCAGATACTAAAACAGAAGGATTTCGATGAACAACTGTGTGTTTGGTTGTGTATTGAAAGTTATGTGTATAAAAATGTTTTTTATTATTTTTAAAAATGTTGAAATAAATAAAGGAATGTTTAAAAATTATGTTGTTGTTTTATCGCATTTTATTTATTATGTCAAACCATGTTTTATTTAACATGCCTTGATCTAAATTTAGTGCAGTGATTTTTTGTGAATAAGAATGCTTTCATAAACCATTCGCTCTTTATGGGAATCTGATTTCTACAATATCTTGGCATCGGCTATTTCACGTGTGGTAGTTTTAATGTGTTGTGAGAGGCCGGATGTGGGATTTTCATTCTTTTTGGCATCTCTGATGTGTTCCGTGACCCTGATATTAAAGTTCCTTTTGGTCATTCCGATATACACGTACTTGCACTGGAAGATTTATTTCGAGCTTACCAAAGTCTAAACAGTCACGCGTTCTTTATTAAAGATGTAAAGGATATTAAAGTGTCATGTGGTATTAGCATAGGTATATCGATCGGAAGGCGTTACGCCATCACTTTACTAAATTCAATAAATTTTTAGCCTGTATACTGATCTGTTGACCTAAAAAGCCATTCTTGGTATAGCCTATTTTCCTAAGTCGTGAGGACTTGACAGAAGAAAACTGATAGGTGTGATTGAGTAATCCTCTCAAAATCATGCCCCCCCCCCCCCTCCCCACTTGCTAACTTTTAATAATACGAACGCGCTTGCTATCTTTCGGTGCTATTAGATCCGTAATCATTGCTAATTTTGATGTTGTAGATCTATATGGCATGGTACTGTGTTGATAAGAAGAGATGACTAACTTTACGTGATTAAAAACCGTGTGATATATGACGTTTTCGAATATATGTGTGCGTATGTTACTGTCATAGTTTATGAACTTAGAATTTTGTAGTTGTACTTTTCTTCTGTCATGGAAATCATTAATAATGGTTAAGTGGAAAACAAGAGAAGCCCTAACTTTGCCATGTTAAATAAGTCTAAATAAATAACGCTGCAGCGCTTATTCTGCACATACAAACACGAATTTTCAGATAATGCCTATCAACACGACATAGTTTCCAATTTCCTTCCGAACACGAAGTAAGAGTAGAATTAAGGAGCTCAAATCTTCGCAGCCAATCGGAACAATCTGGAAATTGACATGAAACTATTGGGATGCTCCTACGAAAGATTAAAAAATTGAACAATTAGAGCAATCACTACTCTTTTAGAGAATAATTTAAGAATAACTAACCGTTATATGTACTGCCACTATACGGTGGATATTTATTCTTAATATTATTTGAATTATGAGTTTACTTATTCACGAGAGTCACTCTCGCTCTCAATGACGAAGATAGATTTCTCGCTAAAGACTATTCTCGGCGGCGGCGAGGTATGAGTGGAGAGGTTACTACCGCCTCAAGTTCTTAAGTTCTTGATACTGAATGATAGTGAAGCCAAGAGCAAGGTATTAAGAGAGGTTCTATGTCACGATTAGAATCACCAAGAGCTGGTAGTTATTAATTATCAGTTTTAATGTGTTTGGCAGAATGAATGTGCGAATGGGCATTTAGAGTTTCTCTGCAGGGATGTCATTATCGCATCCTCTGTGTCTTATTTGGTTAATTCGAAGGGACCACCTTCAATTTGGCTCGTGTTTTTCTCGACATGAGCATAGACTAAATCCCGAATTGAGTAAGAAACAGAGCTACTGCCGCTCTGCGGCGGCAAAGGGAGTCCTATTCTGTGTTTCTGGTTAAAGGGCTTGAATAACCTCGGAGGGAGATCTTTGCATAGCTACATGGGAATGTTTCTTATTCAGAAATTGGATACAGGATAATTAACTTAAAAGGATTTACATTTTAATTTGTATGGTTTCTCGCTGGAAGTCAAAGGGGTGACTGTGCGCAGTAGTCCCGAACTTCTAAGAGTAAATCGACTTTTCTTGGTATCAATTTTTGTTAATAAATAATTACTAGTTAGTTTCCTAAATTTAAGGTTTGATTTAAGTAATTGACGTGCTAAGATCCTAACCTCTGAGATTTTAGCTGGTGCACATAACGAGCGTAGATTGAATCCAGAGAGAAAAAGAAAGTAAATTTTCAACAGGCATAAAGACCATGCAATTTATGGTTAAATCGTATATTCGACTAAGAACTCGCGATATGTTGAGAAAAAAAAAACTTATGGTCGATGTTAGGTGTGTTGATGGGGTGACTGAAATTATTTGTCTGTTTTGACTAGGATTTCCGGCCGCGGGAACCCACCTGGCGCCCGAAGTAATCATTCACTACCTTTCTCAAATAGTATCAGATGAAAATTAAATTGTTTTATACTCTTATTTATTAAGAAAGTTACTAGAACATGATGATATGCTCATTTGGTGGAACCCCTAGGTTCGAATCCCGGGCCCGGATCTCTAGCGGCACTGGACAAGTTTTCACACTACAAGAACGTATGTTCTCGAAAGAAAAAAAGGGCTGGAAATGTTGAACAGAGAATACCAGCCCAGACCATATACAATAAACATTCTGTCACTGTTTAATTACTTATATCTCCTCTTACAAAACACTAACGACTCACAACAATTGTACTCACGATACGGAGAGCAATGATGATGATGATGATGTTAATTTATGTTAGACAACGAGAAATCAGTACCTCAAACGTGTAATGGCCAAAAAAATGTTTTAAAATGGGGGACTAAAGTCTTACGTAAGATCCGGCAAGTCGCCATGGTAACCCGCCATGTTACAGTCTAAACAAACGGGTATTTAGCAGTAGGTTTGTAGTGTTCGATATTCAACAAATTCGTTATAGCTTTGTGCTTAGTACCAGATTGTCACCATTACAATGAAAGAGACACGTGCTTCTTTTTTTCTGTGTCCAAAGGACTGAAACTAGAAAAGGAAGTGGAAGGAGCCAATTACGTAAGTAAACAAATTTCTCGCAATGCCATTCAATGCAATTTTGAATACGTTGATATGAGGATAATTAATCGTAGATTTCTGAGTTCTTGATTTAGAAAAACGTGATAATTATATCTAAGAAGCTTAAACTGAAGTTGCTATTCGGTTATAGTTAAGGACACACACTCAAGAAGATAAATACGAATGCTAAAACGAAACTCTTGTACGCTATGTACAGCTGCGCAAATTGATATTGTAGATAAAATATACAAGGTATAGCATAAATCAAGATTTCGAAAGTTACCTTTGTATGCATTTCATAAAAACATAAATTACCGGAATAGAACTTAGCTATTCACCTCAACTTATTATATTTACTGTTCATATGTTCTTTCTTGCACCTTCCTTCATATGTGCGTCAAATCTTTGTCATATCTAAGCAAACGTACATGTTTAGACTCCACAGCATTTTCTCCTCTTTCAAGCAGTTTCCGGTCATCACCGTAATAATCAGCATTTCGAAAACTATTAACAGCCATTACTTCCACAATTGATTTTCTACCTTTCTGCTATCCAACTTGCTGTCTGTTTAGACTTGGTCTCTGCCGTTGCTATGGTAATTAACCGTATATGGCGTCAAGACTTTAGTTTTCCATAGCTTTCCATTCACGAAAGCCATTGATATCGAACTGTTGGACATAGCCTTACCTTCAAGATATGCACGGCAATACAGGTTTCCTTTTAAACGAAGTCCAGCATAACAAAACGTAAATTCAAAATGTTAATATTTTAATATGAATTACTTCAAATTCATAATTCCTTTTAATCTGACTTTTTGGGAGAGGATTCAGCTCGCTAGTCCGCTTCCACATTAAATCCGCTACTGCTCCAGGGTGCTGTACGCAATGCAATTCGCAAGACAGATGCTGGGATGTCACTATGCTTCATATGGCAATGCTCGCTCCCATCTTGCGAATTTCACTGTTACAACGCAGGCTAACTCGCACTGGGAATTGGTGCCCCACGCCAAATATAGTCCAGACTTAGGCACCAGAGATAATGCTGACCTCGGGGTGGCCGAGAGCTCTGGGGTTCAAATCCCGCTTAGGTCCGTTGAACGCAGTATTTCGAAGCCCACTTTACCAAAAATTGTATATTCCGTCATTAATTCACCAGCTCGTTTAGGACGTTAATAACAATTCACTCACTCACCAGAGACAATAACTTGTTTGGCCCCCAGGGTTTCATACTAGAGGGCCGACCGTCCTGGCTGAAGTGTTTCAAGGATTTTATCCCAGTCACACCAGGCAAATACCGGGATGGTACCTTCAACGTAGACCTTGGCCGATACTTCCCCTATCCTATCCTGACCTGAGCCACAGATGCCTAAAGGCCATAAAATAAATTCAAATTAACTTTAAGAATAGTCAAATATTCTGTGTTATAAGGCCAAATGAGCTCGGACCTTTCAAACTAGATTACAAAAAAATCTGAAGCCTCTCTTGGTCAACTGTAGTATCCTGTATTCCGATTTATTGCGGCAACAAGTTTCATATTAATTTTTTTATATGTACAAAGGAGTAAAAAGAGAAAGAGTAAAACTTGTCCGATCTCCTATCGAGTTACGCTTCAATTTGTAATGTCAATATGCACATATTCAACTTAAAGTTTACTAACAAAATTTGCTATGTATTAAATTATTTAGCATTGAAAATATTATTCATTACAACTTAAATAAATCACAACTGTCTCTTCTTAACGATACCTTTCATGCTACCATACCTTTTTTCGATTTCTGAAAATAATGGAGAAACGAGACGTTAACATAATGGATCAACCTCTTCCTCTTTATCTTCGTCAACACAATCATCACCGTAGTCGATGTTCTCATCTGACGAACTGTCCATTACTTTAGAGGAGGGGTTGTAATTGTCATTCGTGTACAATGAATCGCTATCATCATTACCGTTGTCACTCTCTTCCAACCATAATTCTGATTCATCTACATTTCTTACACAGCATGTGATGTGGCACAACCTACACTTTCAAATTGATTAAGAAATGCTGCCACCTGGTATTTCATAGCTTCAATGAAAAAGTGATCTTCCATGGACTCAGGAAGTTTAAACATAGTTACAACTTTCCGTATCAGCGCGGGAGTGAAGGAATAGACAATATCCCTGTGCATACACATTAACTTCTTTCTTACATCTTTGGACTCAACATCGTCTTGAACCCTACACAATGAAAGGGCCGGTTGCTCCTCTTCATTACTTTTGTCCGCCTGTAAAAGTTCCTTACGCGTCAGCAACTGCTTCAACTGCTCTGGAAAGGAGTTTGAATGTACCATTTATTTAGTAAATCTATATATCTGATCTAGGGCTTTTATAATGATCAAATACCATCATGGCATCCTTAATAAAGTATGCAACCACATCATACCTTGGGTTCCACATTATCAAGATCTTGGCGTTGTGTTTGCCAGTATATTAACTTTTCTTAGACTACATCATCTCCACAGCTATAAAAGCCCTAGATCTGATACATAGATTCACTGATATTACTAACATGCTTGCACTCAGAACGTATTTCGTAAGCTGTATTTTGCTGATTATTGACTATGCCTTTCCTATCTGGTCCATGGCAACTGACAGTAATTTCTTAAAGCTAGAGAAAATCATGAATATCTTCATACGTACAGTCAGTAATAGATGCCCTTCCTTATCTCACCTATTCAAAACTGACATTCTTTCCTACCTTCAACTAAATGATCTCCCTACCTGCCGCAGACTTTCCGTTCTTAGATTACTTTATAATATAATGACTGATTATGTTGGTACAAATAATGATCTCCTCTTGTTTCAATTGCGTGTTCCGAGAACTAATACCAGATGCAATGACTATTTTTACATCAAAACTCCTAGATTATCTTTGGAAAAGAAGTAATTTTTAATCTGACTTCCCACACTTTATCACTCACTGACTAACCCTTCTGACTTTTACCTTCCCAAAACTACCTTAATGAAACTTTGTGAAAGGAAGCGAATGTCATATTTATTGTATTTTCTTCTATCTATTATATTTGTTTTTGTTCATACTATTTTTTTTATTTTGTCATTTTTCTATGTTATTTCATAGTGTAACATGGCTACCACTAGGATATGTACTTTACATAACTAAATAAAAATAAAAATATATTATTGTCAAAAGTTTATATCTACTGGAACATATCGTTACGTTCTAAATTGCCACGTTCTGTGTATATTTTTACCGAGATTCAGGACCATTCTTCAATAGTTGTTTCACAAGACACTTCCTATCTGGTTCGGGACGGGCGTAAGCCATAGTGCTTTTACCGCCCATACAATTCATTTTACTTACTTCCTATCTGGTAGTTAAAGAGCATAAATATTGTATAGTTCAATTCAACATCCATTGCATTAGAAATTCAGACACTTTGAGACTTTAGTAAATATATCTTGAAATCTGAAATTTTCATTGGCTACGACACAAATTCTTCGGACCTTGTCAAAGTTTTCTTATATCTTAAAATAATTTTTCACACTTGTCTTATTTACATACACATAAACAGGCCGGATAATTAACAATTAAAATATAGCTATCATATTACCATAAAACTATGTTGCGCCAGAAGAAGCTCTAGGTTAAAGAGCGAAAAGCTTAGCGTATAGAAATTTTCAACATTAGAGAGGGCAGAATTGTAAGGCGAGTTCTGCTTTTATATTGTGTTAGTTAAAGGTAAAAAAAATGTTATGGGCTTATTTCTCCCGGGCGACCATGTTTCCAACATGGCACATGGCAATGTACGAAAACCTAAATATCTCAGAAACCAGAAGAGCTAGACAGAGGAATCAAAAACCGTCATGTAGCTCCTGGAGTGTACTTAGAAGATTTGGAAACACCTTTTCTAAAAAAAAATAAATAATAATTTCTTTATTCTAAAAATTAGGTTGAAAAATGAGTAACGAATTGTAGGAAATTTGATTTTGAAACTTTCTTTCAATATTTTTCTTTTTTGGTGAAGAAGTTTGAGATAAGACTGCAATTTTCTGTAATGTTTAAACCTACACCAACAGAGTGTCTACTTTTAAAAGATTATTGCATTGTATCACACCCCTCCTCTTCTACAGTAGTTCAAACATTGGCGCTTCGCCAGGAAATACTGGATTTCGGGTTTATATATCTTAGAAGGGTCCTCATGAAAAGAATCTGAAATTTGGTGTCAAGAAAGCTTTGTATGTGGCGAACTCACACTAAAAGTAGCAACTTTTATTTTCAAATGTTTTGGTCAGTGCAAACGGATTTTATGTACATATTACTACACTACTTGAAACGCACAATTTTAACACTCATGATACCTTTTATTGAGCAAAGGTAACATTCATGACAGAATATTAATTAGAAAGTAAATTAGCTGGGTTGTTTACAAATAACTTTTTCCCTATTGTATCATGAAAAGTGATAAAAGGGTCTTAAACAGATTATGTGCACTAATAACGAAAGGAGACATAATCAGGGATTAAATTCTAAGCCGATCGGTGGGAGGGCTCTCATCCAAAAAACGTTCCTAACAAGTGCATCCCATTCTTGTTACTGATTGGTAAATGGCCAATATTACAGCATAATTGTAGACAGATGTATTGTGTGCATAGTATAATAGATAACAATACAAGATCCATGGCGTGCGAAAAGAATGGTGGGTGGGCCCCAGCCCTTCCTAGAAAATGGGTGGGTCGGCTCAGCCCTCTCGAGTCCACCTTGAATTTAATCCCTGGATGAGTCATTCCACGTCAATTCAACACACCTTCTCTACCTCACTCTCTCCAATGGCAATGATTTTTGTATATAAGTTGTAGCTGTAGAGCATATGAAAAATTCAAGAGTTTAGATTTGTCGAGCCACTAGTTTATGAAATATAAATTATTGAAATTCGAAAAATTTGCCAAAGTTTGACACATTCTCGTATAGAAAAATGCCTCTATCTCTGTAACCATTTGTCCTAGAGAGTTCATCTTTGGCTCATTTAAAAGCTACTAAAATAGGCTTTCATGTGATATATAATTTGATAGAATTTTTTTAAAAAACGAATTTTTCAAAAATTCTTAAATTTTTCACATTTTGATTTTTCAAAACTCTCCAATTTTAAAAATTTCAAAAAATTCACAAAAACCGTTTGTACCATCCTCTTACATTTTCCTAAGTTTCATTTTGGGGTCATCATTAGATAAGCTGATACGAGGAATACAAATTCAGCATGTATTTAAAGAAATAGTTGACATAACGGTAGTTAAAAAAACCGAAGTCTAACAAATATTATGGTAGTGATTAATGTTGTTCTAGGTCTGCATTTTCGAAACAATATGATAACTTAAAAGCTTAAATAATGTATCAATTTGCAATGAACAGGAACGAAACCTCTGTAATAGCAGTTTGACTTGAAACAAATGAACGCGGACGTTGAAAAATGCCTGCTGCTAACTGAAGTCTATTGATCTTTTCTTGAGTTCAGGAACTGTTGAAATTTCTCTTCAATCATCTTCTTTTCGTCTTCTGGTAAGAGTGTAAACTCGATCAGTTGCCGTGATGGGATTGGCTTTGCAAATTACATCAGCTGAAGAAATCCAGAGCGTATCAGGTACTGAGGGATAAGAGAAAGAAGAAGAAGGTCTTGATGGGTGAAGAAACGTAATTTTCACTTCAGCTTCATCTTCATCTCTTTCTAAATCATAGCATAGCCACCATCTGTCGTATATCGAAAGGAGGTACCCATTCGTTCCATCAAAGTTCAAGATATCTGGAGAAGACATGAACGAATAAGTAGCTGATAATGTTGCAAATGAAAACGGCTTAGCATTACTTCTATAAAATAATAGGTAGCCTATTCCCGTGCTTTAGTTCTCATAGGGTGTGACATCAGTGAGAAGATATCGTCGCTTCCAAACATCTTAGCATAAGCGCGCGATGCTTATTATGGTTTACACCAGCCCCACTAGGACATGTTGGTAAACATTTTTCTGGGTGTACACTGTGTTGCCGTTTTACACCATTCTAAAAATGAATAATCCATGTCAAATTGAGTACAGGGGAGACAGAGAGAGTATATATTCCGTTTTGTTACGATTTAATTGGTACAATTTAAATTTAAATGATTAATTTTTATCAAGATATTAAACTGCTAGTAGAAACACCCCCAGATCATTCCAACCGGTAGAAAACAGGTTAGGTAAGGTTTGTTTGGGTTAGTTTAAGTTATATATTTTGTCTTTATATAATATGTTTAATGTTTGAATTCATTGCGAATCGGAACTAAAATCACCTTTGAAGAACATCTGGGGAAGTCTCTGAAGAGCATCTTAAAATGTGTGCAATTTTCTAAACACATTATGAACTTGTATCCTCATATTAGCTGATCTAATGATGATCCCAAAATGAAACTTAGGAAGATGTAAGAGGGTGGTATAAAGTATTTTTGTGAATTTTTTGAAATTGGATTTTTCTGAGAAATCAAAATCTAAAAGTTTTTTGAATTTTTCAAAAATTCATTTAAAAAAAAAAAAATATATCGAGTTGTCTATCATATGAATGCCTATTTCATTAGCTTTAAAATGAGCCAAAGATAAGCTCCCTAGGACAAATGGTTACAGAGATAGGGCCATTTTTGTGTACGAGGGTGTGTCAAAGTTTAGCAATTTTTCGAATTTTCAATAATTTATATTTTAAAAACTAGCGGCTCGACAAATATAAAATTTTGGATTTTCATATACTCCACAGGTGGAACTGATCTACCAAAAATCGTTGAACTCTGAGATGGTGAGGTAGATTTTCACTTGAAATTGTGTTGACTTGACGTGGAATGACTCGGATATAATCACAAATAAAAGTGACAAGATACGAAAAGATAATTTACACTAATGAGTCAGAATCTCCAACTTACCGGGATTTCTGCTGAAAAACACTTTTTCCATGAACTTTCGCACACAAAGTTGCTTAAGTCCTGCACTAACTTTCCCGAACATAAGCCTTACAATATCCTCTCTTCGAATTCTATTAATACTAGAAAAAGAAAACCTAGTATGATTTGCAACGAAGTACTCGAGTTCATTAACAATACTGTCTGTGTTAAAGTAACCTCTGTCCACAACAGGAGATATTGCCAGACTTATGATTTTGTCTACTAAGAACTTGTCGAAGTATTTCGGGCAATCATAGATATCATAGGTTTCCCCTGGATGCACTGACGAATGGCGAAGGGAGATGATGGAATCTGCAAGAAGAGGAGCAAATAAAGCAGAGAGATTTGTGACTGTGTCGAGATCCACTCGAAAGTTGAACAGCAATATTCGTTCACTTCTTCTTACCAATGCTTTGACGTCAGGATTGGCGCCTCTCTCCAGCAGTTCAATGGACAGCGAACTGGAACCAGTTATCATTGTTTTCCATAGTGCTGTCTGATTAGCGCAGTTTTGGGCTTGTAAGTTTAACTGTTGGGGAGAGAGAAACGCTTGTTATGAACCAAGTGATATCACTGACCATTCAGTGACGTACACACAACACAATATATAAAAATATTAGGAAAATTTCGATAGAAATGACTAATGATTATAGTTCTGTTCCTATTCAACTCTGTTAAAAGACTAAGGGTCATATTTGTGAATCACTCCCAAGAGGTGGGTGACTCCCAGGAGCATATCATTTTAATGCTCCTGGGAGTCGCCCACCATGGGAGTGATTCATAAATATGGCCCTAAATATTTGGACAGGAGTCGAATGAAGTCTGACTAAAGCTACGGCTTTCTAATTCGAACTAAAAGACAAATTATCATTTATGGATGCCTTGCTTACAGTGAAAACATGCTAGACTAATCTTCAGCTTACCTTCCTTGTATTCATGGGTTTTATTTTTGCTTTGGCTATGATTTCTAAGTTCAAATATTCTTCCTTAAAACAACATTCCTTTAACAAGTACTTGGACTTACGTGCAAATATGGCCCCAAGAGGGGGAACAGAGCCTAACATTTTTAGTTAAGAAAAAGAATTGGTGCCCATCAAGAACTCTTCTCGGTGACATGTCATATACATATTAACATAAAGGAAATAACCGAACAAATTCTTGAGATAAAAGGTTTAGTAAGCAGTACACAATATAGGGTAGCATGAAATAAGCAGCCTTGAAAAGATGAACTGCCTGAACAAGACCAGAATCCACGCGATGTCACCAGAATTTTGAAACTCATTTTTGCGAGAGAAACTAAACTAATTTAGACCAGTGACTTACGTGTAGTCAGCCTCTTGAAAGTGGAACGTTATCACATTAACGACGTTGTTCCTCTGGCGTAGGGTCTATCAAGTTCAAAGAACGTAATGATTACAAGAAAAATTTCTAACATAGAAAATAAATAAAATTAAACGAGAAAAGGATAAGTGCCTACATTCTATTATGTATGTTGGCAGTGTGATGTCATGTAGGTATAATAAGATTGGCTTTAGCTTTCATGCAGCTTAGCTGTCTCGGTTGTGAATTGACTATTGAGTGTATTTGGTGGTTAATGCAAGGTAAACTATACGTTGTTACAATCTATGGATGTTACGTGGTTGAGAGAGATGTAACGTTACGTAAATCGAAGAGGGTTTCTAAGAAAGGATACAGTGTCTTATTTAGGTATCTTTTATCCATGCTGAGTGAAGGTTTTGATGATTATGAAGCATGATTCTATTGTTATTCTGTCACTATGTAAATCGGCCTTGTACAAAGTGCGAGTAGATGCGATGTTATGTTTAGACTGTTTAATGTGTCGGGCCAGACCTTGGCATCCCTTTCGTGTTCTTTCACTCTAGTGATAATACTGCACTTCGTCATACCTCTTGTGTTTCATACTCATACTTGATCTCGTATGCCCCGAAGATTGTATTTTGTCTGAGAAATAGCTTTTGTAGCCAGAGAACGTATCTTTTAAATAGGAAGGACACAAAACAGGTGTGATATTACGCTTTGTTATATCAGTTTAAGATTTTTGGTAATTCGATGTATCGTCGTTAACCTTGCTAAGTCCGATAATTTTTGGTTTCATGGTGCCATTTATGTAAAAATGTGTTTGCTGTATCGATTCTTTTCACCTCATGAAGAACTGGTGGCTAATTCTTTTTGTAATGAAACTCTACTGCAACATATTTTATAGGCGCGTAGAAAAAATAGTTAGATTTTGAAGTGGGGGAGTGCGAGAATTTAAAATCCTTTCACATACAAGAAGTTGACCACACGTTCTCCAGTTTTGATTACTACATAACGATCAAACCACTGAGTGCAAGTCAAGTGATACGGTAAGTCTTCATGCAATTCAAGCTATTTAGTAAAGAATGGAACGCTATCTGATCTGTTGTTTTCAGTGACATACAAGCTGAGCATTTTATAAGATGCACTTATCGTCGTCCTTCATGGAAATCCTACTCTGTGGAAGGTTCATCGAAAATGAGCTTTTATTGCCGTTCGAAAGTTCACCTCATTCCGCGTAGCCTAAGAGAAAGAATTCACCACTACAACCGTGGACTACCAAATTATCTTCTTTCAAAATAGAGTTGCAGTAACTTATATAGTACATAAAACACACGGTACTGTGCTTCTCCTGTAAAGCTTCGACATAGCAGATTTTGAATGAAGACGACGTTATGTACTATAAAAAGCACAACCACAAACATAAAGTAACTGCAGAATCTTCACAGTGCTTCTTTTTTTTAATCCACTATAGGCCAGTCAAAACGTACATAAAAAAAGCTACAATCGTAAAGCATGATTTGGTTCTGATTTTTTGGTATGTTGTTAGGACCAGTTAGGGTAGTGTGAACCCAAGTTTGCAGCTTCGAAAAATCTGTCTCCACTGCGTAATACGTGAAAAACTGCAAAGTTTTCGCACTTTTTTTCAGTTGTTGCCTTATAACTCAAACTATGGCGGGTTTTCGATATTAGTCGTTATCATCATTTGTAAGTACAGTAAATTTCCAACATTTTAAGCCCAACCGCAGTTCTGTTCGTTCAATAGTTTCCGAGATATGGCACTTCAAATGTTGGACATTTTCTCTAAAAAAAATGAGAATTTAAAGTTTTGACCTTGTTTCGGGTTGAATATCAGGATACTCGCTCATCCTACAAGAAAAGTCATAGGGAATGAAATTGTAGTAAATATAATTGGCTTTCATTTAAGCACAAACGAAGTCTGTAGACCAAATAGTTCTCTTGCAATCCCAAAAAGGTTGTGCATCACTAAGCAGTCGGACAGGGAATTGAAAGAACATTTCAAATTTGAATTGGCCCCTTATCCAAAGGCATTGTTCAACAAAGAGGAGATGTGTAAGGGGGCAAAATCTACTTTCTACGCCATTCTCCAATCTCCCAAAAGATATCCCTTGGAGCCAGTACCTTTGTAGTAGTGGATGGGGAATACCTTCTCCACAAGGTTATTTGGCACCAAAACGATTCGATCAGGTCAATCCTTGCTAGCTACATCACCTACACATTAAACCACTTTGGCAAGAAGTGTCAGTAATGTTTATGGATACCGTGAGGATGGGCCCTCAGGAGTACTAAAACCGCAGAACGATTGCGTCGCTACGCTGCCCTTTCTTGCAACGAGATCTTGTTTGACTCCTCAACTATCATCACAAAGTGTCCCAGGAGAAACTGTTAACAAACGTCTGCAATAAACGACGCGTCATTGACCAGTTGTTTTCTGTGTTTGAGTTTGAGGGCATTGACACTAAGAAAGCGACAGAAGATGCAGACTGCTACATTATCCGAACCGCCCTCGACAGAAGCACATTCTACGAGAACGTGATCGTAGTTGGAGAGGATGTAGACCTACTCTGCGGCTTGGACTCGACCATCTGAAATATTTACTTCCAGAAAAGTGGCAGAAATGAGTCAAGTTGCATTCAGTATTCCACCACTCTTTCAGTCGAGGATAAATGGAATTGCCTCCAGGATTCGAACTCTTCCTCCACGCAATCAGCGGATGCGACACCACCTCTGCCCTTTTCGGGTAAGGGAAAACAAAATTGTGGATTAAGTCAAACAAATTTGTGTCAAAAGAACCGTAACCTGATGGAACTGGCCACCGTGTTTCTCCTTCTAGATGTCAGTCACGAGTCTATAGCCGAAGCTGGAGATAAGTGGCTGGTTGCTCGCTCTGCATGGAGGGGAAAAATCCACCGACACCCTGCACGGCCTTCGTTTCCACCTGTTCGTCAAAACAGCAGCCAACGCGAAGGTGAACCTGGCATGTTTGCCCTCAACTAAAGAGGCTGCTTCATTCCATTCGTATCACACATACTATCAAGTGCAAAAGTGGTTGGGGTGGAGAAGGATGACACAGAGTGGGGTTGGTCGAAGAGCTCCCAGGGATTAATACCAATAAGTACATTATCCGACCCAGCACACCAATCCTTCTCACATTGCTCTAAGGTAAGTGCAAGAAGGGATGCAAGGGAGCTTGCACTTGCCGGTGAGTTGGGCTTAAGTACTCGGCTTTGTGCATTCCTCGCCTTCAGACAAGCAGCCCGAGATGGAGAAATACTCCAGCAACTTCCTTGAGTCCCGGAATACGACCGTGATCAACCAGGACCCTCGAAAAAACCAAATCATTGAGCAATCAATTACTGATTTGTAAGATTTTTTAATAATAAAAAAACGTACATTCCAATCTTTTTATATGATCCTATGCCTTTTTCTTTTAACTTGTTATTCCAAAATTGTATGGAGGGGGGGTTTAGGCTCATTTCTTCAAAAATCTAATTTTCAATTTTTTTTTTTAAGGATTTAAGAGAACTATTTGGTCTACAGACTTCGCTTTGTGCTTAAATGAAATCCGATTAAATTTACTACAATTTCATTCCCTATGACTTTTCTCGTAGGATGAGCGATTCTGCCAATATTCGTCCCGAAACGAGGGTAAAACTTAAAATTCTCATTTAAAAAAAATGTCCAATGTTTGAAATGCCATATCTCGGAAACTATTGGACGTACAGAGCTGCGGTTCGGCTTAAAATGTTGGAAATTTACCGTGCTTACAAATAATAAATACGTTTGATATCGAAAACACATAGTTTATGAGTTATAAGGTAACAATGAAAAAAGTGCGAAAACTTTGCAGTTTTTCACGTGTTACGCAGCGAGCACAGGTTTTTCGAACCCGCAAACTTTAGTTCACACTATCCTAACAGATCCTAACAACATATAAAAAATCAGAACTACATCAACGCTTTGCGATTTTAATGTCTAATTTGACTGGCCTATTACCCACACTTCTATTATCACAGGATAGGCAAACTTTTAATACGAGTTTGAGCAACTAAACAAATAAATAATAATAAAAAACTAAAACAGGCCAGAAAAGTAGACGAATATGTGTACCTATTAATTTCATTTATTAAGTTTTGCATGGTATTGT
>JAGDQP010030642.1:0-20084 GCA_022664845.1 Lepisma saccharinum | reverse complement strand
ACATTTTCTTTTTTAAAACAGAAATCAAAAGTAACCAAATTAAGGATCTGGATACTTTTAATATTTAATCGTAATTTGGCTTCCATGTGAATCTCTGGCGCTAGTTGCCAATGTAGTCTCATATATATACTGTGTAGAAAACAAAAGCATCAGTAGAGTCCGTAGTTTTCATCATAGATACTTAGAGAAAGGTACACATGAAATTTTCATAGAGAGCAAAACCACAAGAGAACTTGTCTGCCTTCCTTCCTTCCCTGCTGTAGTTGGCAAAGACACCTGTCTGGGTGCTTGCAACGACTGTTTACTCACATCTTTCAAAAGTAATTTCGTTTTCTTTTTATAAGAAAAAATCTCTTACATACACAAATATTAAACAGCATGTCCCGAACAGCGTTTGAAAATCCCGCTTTCACAAGTAGGTCGACGGTAACGCGACTAAAGCACTTCCTGGTGGTGACTTTCCAAACTACATAAAAAGTAGTATGAAACGTATAAAAAAAAGTAGCACGGAAACGTTTGAAAAGTGTCTGTTGTAATCACTGAAATGTGTATGGAAAGATTCTCAGATCTGGCCATGGTCGCCGTGGTCTCTGACTCTCTGACTCGCCGTGATTCTCTGACCGTGGTCACCATTTTGTTTCACAATCACTAGTTTAATTGGTAACATTAAATTCTTAGAAGTTCTGGATTAAGCTAATTTGTTTTGTGAGATTTCACAAAATTCTGTCCAAATTGCTAGTGGGAATTAAGCTGAAACCAAGATAATTCATTTGGAGTATGTTTTTCCTAGTCAAAAATAAGAAATTAAGGTACCAAGTAATTAGATCTCCTTATTTTCCATTAATAACATCAGTTTTGCATAATTTTGGGGGAGAGTACCTAATACCAAAGCTTTTAGTTTGAAATGTATAGAAAGTAAATAAGAGATAAAATGAATTGTATGGGTGGTAACAGCACTATGGCTAGCATGCTTCCCGATACGGGGGAAGCCCCTTATCTTTGTTACGTCAAGAAATAGTTAAATATAACATTCTAAAGAAATGTATTTTTCGGTTTTGTAGAGCCTGTCTTCCGCTTTAAAATGCATGTGTTTCGAAAAAATAAGTTTTTTATGAACTGGTAGTCATAAAGAGTTACTCTTAAAAGTAGACCTAACTATATGAGTTGAAAGACAAAGAGTTTCTCTTCAAAGTATGATAGCTCCATGAAGTACCACATTTTTCCTACTTAAAGAGTTCTTTTGAAAAATATCTCGATAAACTAACAGATATCAGGAAAGTTTCTATAAATAATGGGACAAATTTCGGGAAATGATTATTCACGTAAAATAAAGGGAAGAAAAAATGTGGTACTTCATGGAGCTATCATACTTTGTAGAGAAACTCTTTGCAGGCGCTCGAAGTTACGGGTCGATGCCGCCATAATGTTGAGTTCCTGTAACCAGTGTTTCTTTCAGGAATTTTCTTTCGGGGCTGCAAAATCAAGCGTGGGAAGGGAAGCTCACGAAAATTTTAAATAATGCATATTGACTCCTAAGTGCTAAAATATAAAACAATACTAATGCTACTTAAGAACTTATCATACTTCCTTAGTTAACCTCAAAATAGCATGACCAATATTTATAGAATGTACTTTCTTTATATGCATATTTCAGTATACGTTTGAGTAATATAAGTGCTAACACTTATTTTTTGGGCGGGGGGGTTAAAACCCCCGGGGGGGGGGGGGTGAAGCCCCCGAAGTATGCCTGGATGAAACAGTGCCTGTAGATCCGAAGCTAAGCATAATTTTTAATATCTTCAAAGGAACTTTTTTCTTGTTTTGATGTGAATAACCTTCTTACGTTTGTGGCATTATTTCAGGGACTCCTCAGGGATCTTATAATCTCCCATTATAATTATTACTTCGTAGATGATTTGCAAAATATGTTTTGTGTTTCCGTTTTACTTTAAAATAACTTTAGGTGTTTACGAAATGGACATCTAAGTAACTATACATTTCCTCTCTTCAACCTATAACTCGCTCTTCGTAAAAATAAGAGCCTCCTGCAAGAATTGAGTAACAAACTCAAGCTTCTTCATTGGTATCTTCAACTTAAAATCTGTATTTATTACGACAACTTTCTCTCTGTTGCCTAGTGTAGCTACTTCTACAAGATTAGTAAACCATTAATCTCTTAGGTATAAATTCGCAGTTGGACCCAGTTACAAAAAAATTTGCTGAAAGTTATCTCTCTCTAGAGCAAGTTTAGTGAAAGAGTAAAAAGAAAAAATCTAATCGTTTCACGACTGATATTTGGTTCTCGCGTCACCAAGGGGCAGCACATTCCACTTATGAATTGGGATCATTATTATAATAACATTCTTTCGGACCTCAGCATAACTTGCAGTACAGAACTACGATAAATATTATCGAAGATGGCGCTTGGTTTCTTATGCATAACTAAAAGCTGAGTTTTGATTCTCATCATAAAACCAATTGATTATAGTTCCCACTATTTCAGAGGACTTAACCTAACCTCCTTCACCAGGCTTTATCCAGAGATCGTGTGTTTGAATTGCGTAAGGAATTGTTCATGGTGTCGGTGGAAGACGATCCCAGATGTGGTTGATCGTCAACAGCGCGTACAGCTAATCGCATCTGAAAGAGGACTGCCATAATACGGACGAATTTATCAACCGATTCATCTGCAATTTTACGGCAGGATTTGGGGAAAATCCAATGTAGATATATGGTTATTGCTTTCTGTTATATGCTAATGCAAGACAAGACAGCCAGCTATATCGGTCTATGAACTTGGTACCAAATAAAATTATAGCACTGCCACATCGTCCGTACTCACCTGATCTATAACTTAGGGGGATTTATTCTTATTTTCCCGGCCGAAACTCAGCTGAAAGGAAGGCGACATAAGTACATTGCAGCTATCCAAAAAGTTGCGATGGATGAGCTGATAAGCATACCAGAAAAAAGGTTCCTCAGCAGCCTGCCTCCAAGACTCTCAGAAAGGCGGCAACAGTGTATCAATAGTGGAACCAACTACTTCAAGCGAAGAAGGAATATTAGTTGGTTGGCGCCAGTCCTGGAACTTTTGTGACTAAGGTGTGGTTAGTGAAGACAATATGCCTCTAGTAGGGATGTCTTACACATAATTCGCCCAGAGAGGGTTTGCTAAATCTTACTGGAATACAAGCAGTGAAATTATAGCAAACAAAAGGAACACAGAGAAACTTTTGTTGTTCGGGTGACAATACTGTCGGAAGCCTTTCTATTACTGCAACACGCCGGCCAGACGTAGAACACAAGAACCGCGAATTTTGCAGAAGAGAGCGGATACTATGGATCCCCGGAATACAGGAAGCTAGGTTTATGAAGGAAGGCTTCTCGGAACTTATAGGGTGTCCTATTCGGTGTAGTAATGAGGGAACGGAGAGAGAAACACACTCACACACATACAAAGGGAGTAGAACTTTCCCCTCGTGGATTGTGTGAGCGTTGAGGAGTGTCGCAATCCCACTCTACTCTTCTGCGAAGCGTATGAGTTGGTTTCCAGTCCATAGTTCCCAACTTCTGAATTCACTTCATGCGTGAAATACCATGAATAGAATGATATGATTAACAGAAGTTGAAGTCTCCATGGTTCTCGTCTTGTAATGTTCAAGCAGGGTAATAGAGAAGGGGCAGCGTGGAAATCAACGATACTTGCTGGTTGTACGAAATGCCAGATCATATTTGATTTGAAAACTTTAACAAAAATGTTTGTAACATCTCTTTCTCTCTCTCTCTCTCGGGTCAGATAGAAAGCACAAATTGTATCAGAACGTAAAAGACACTGAGTGATGTGTGTTTAAAAGAAAGTTTAAAAAATACAATAATTTTTTCAAGTACTTATTTATTACTTTCAAGATCTAAATGACTAAAATAAGTTTTAAGAACTTATTTATTACTTTCATGAACTATATGATTAAAAATATTTTCCCTCAAGAACTTATTTATTACTTTCAAGAGCTATGGCTAAACATATTTTCTCCCAAGAACTTAGTTATTACTTTCAAGAACTATATGACTAAAAATATTTCCCCCCAGAAAACTTATTTATTACTTTCAAGAGCTATATGACTAAAAATAAAACCTGGGAAGCTCACGGAAGTTCAAGCCATTCTAATAATATTACGTCAATAATAGTTATCACGACTATGCTATGAGCGACCCACGCTTTATTTTTAGTTATATAATTCTTTAATCTTGAAAGTTATAAATAACTGATAAAACATGTTTTATGTGTTTTAGCTCATTTTCAAGAAGAAAAAAAAAACGTGTTTTTTAAAGTTTGTTATGTATTTTATTTAACTCTTTTTAGTTTAATCCTTTTTGTAGTTTTCCTTGAATAGTATGCAACACAAGACGCAATAAAGTATGGTGGTTTGCGGAACTGTCAGGCATTTGTGGCGAGAGTTGTAAATTTAACAGAACTAGCTCTTATCTCTTGAGTTTCTACTTTTTATTCCCTCCGTACAGCCCCTATTCCAAGCCACCAAACTTTCGAGATACTTAAATGATTTCATTTGTTCTACACCCCTGGATTTATGTACAGTCACGGAAAAAGGTATCGTGGAAATATAGCATTTCGTTTTTCATTTATCTGATGTAGATGGGCCATATATATACATTGACCGTGACATGTCTCAGGAACTGCAAGTGACAAGCTTGAATTTGAATTGGATTTGATTTATGGTCTGTAGGCATCTAAAGCTCAGACCGGGATAGGGTCGGGGAAAGGATTCCGGAAGGTGTCGGCCAGTGCTTATGTTGAAGGTGCCATCCCGGCATTTGCCTGGTGTGACTGAGGAAAACCCCTGGGAAAACCTCAGTCAGGATTGTCGGTCGCTGGGATCGAACCTACGACTTCCCGAACGCTACGCAAACGCTCTACCACTGAGCTACTGCGGCTCGGTAAGTGACAGTTTCAGGCCAGTGGTGCCTATCTAACAAGGAAACCTCACTTGGTGTCAGCAAAGTCGGATAATAAGACTAGACTTATTCGAAAGAACATCATAAATAAAGAAGAGTCCCAAATTTCTGACTCCCGAAAGCACAAGAAAATTAGAGCAACTCTATGTGAATTGTGGAAAAGGTATGCAAACACGCACGAAATAGGTCATACTAAAAATGAGTGAACTCATAAATAGGTATTGTAAAATTATAAATGCCTTCATCTTTTCTTGATAAGAGCACAGCTGTAGTTTGAAAAAATGAAAAATTTGCAAATAATGAAAATTTGTTTTGCAATGTTTGGCGCCAAATTCAAATTTAACCAAATGTTGAATATTTTACTGTTTTTCACTAGGAAATCAACAACGAGCACTGGAGAGAGAGAGAGAGAGAGAGAGAGAGAGAGAGCAATCGCATTACTTAAATAATTTAATTAATTGAATCAAGAGCTGTTGTTAAACAATAGCAAGATGTATGAAACTAGTGTCAGTAATTACTTGATGAAAAACAATATAGAAATAAATATTATCTGTGTAAATTTCTACCCCTGTTGACTATTTCTTTGACATAATATATGACAGCTGTTGTGAATGATGATGTGACACTTTACTGTTTATGCGCTGTACTCAGTGTTGTGTACTCAAAAAATTCTTACCACAACAGAAACCGGAAAGCGAGAATCCCTCTACAATAGATGAGACACAAGTGCCAAGGAACTTCAGTTACCAAGAATAAATTCTGAAGAATTATGTAATCTGGAGAATTATGTAATCAGAACGAACCAATATGAATATTATTACGATAATTTAGATAATTACTGTAAAAATTATCCTAATTAAAGAGCGAAGAAATGCTTACTATTCTCTATCTAAATGCAAGAAGTATGAGAAACAAAATCGATGAAATAGAACTAATTTTAAATAAGTTACATAAAGTTGGTATAATAGTTGTTGAAACTTGGTTATATGATGAAGAAATAAAATAATATTCAAGATTACAATATACATTATGTATTTAGGAATTTTGACCGAGCTGGAGGTATTGCTTTATACGTTCGTGAGGATTTAATTAGTAGCGAAATAAATCATATTGACCAGGTGTATAGCGCGTTGGCTTTACAAATAAATCAGCCATCAATAAACGTATACATTAATTGGAATGCATAATCCACACTCGCGTTATAGTAAAGATTTTCTGGATGACATGGATGAAAATCCGTTTGTGAAATGTAATCATACTTCTATCTTACTAATTGGTGATGTTAATTAGATACTTTAAAATCATATCTGCCTGAAACAGTGAGATATCAACATTTTTTGTAGAAGTAATGCCTTGTTTCAGGTAAATGTGAAATATTCCACTAGAACAACCCACTCTAGTAAATCCTGTACTGGTAACCAATTTAAATGAACGAGTGGTGGTAAATAATATTTCTGTTGTTATTGGTGATCATAATATTTTGCTGTGTAGTGTAAGCGATCAACCATGTCCTAGGTTGGTAAATTATAAAATAAATTGTCTCGCTCTCAATAATTACTTTAAGAATAAACATTTTATTTGGATGAGAACTGTATCGACGAACAATATAATAATTTAATTAATTATTTTAACCAAGATATTTGTATTGCAAGTTCCAAAGCAAAAAGATCCAAGATACTAACAGAAAAGGGTATAAACGAAAATCACCGTGGATAAATTATGAATTATTTGAATTAGTAAAGAAAAGAGGTACGTATTTCTCTTTATTAAAGAGATTTCTAGATAACGAGAATATACGTGGAGAGCATAGCAGATTTAGAAATTCAGTGACAAAACTTAGAAGGAATCAAAAGAATGATTATTATAACAAAAGAATTAGTGAATCCCTAATTGATAGTAGGAGATTTTGGACAGTCGTTAAAGAGTTATTGACAAACAAGAAATCTGAAAATAATGTACCAAATATACAACTTCAAGTAGACTGTGTTAGATTAGATGATGATGAAATACCTAAGATATTAAATAATCATTTTGTAAATATTAGTAAAGAATTAGATAACGAAATACCCAAAATTTCAAATCATAAGCAGATTATCCACATACCTTATAATTTTAGTTTCTATTTTACTCCTGTTACCCCAACAGAAGTTATTAACATCATAAATACATTGAAGAATAAGAAGAATAAAACACGAGATGGATTACACAATTAATTTTTAATTAAAATGCTTATTGCTTCAACCGTTTCGTAGAAAATGTACACATGTGTGTTACTTCATGAAAATCTATAGTTTCATTTCTTTATCGTTTTATTTGTAGTCTATCATCTACTTCAGGTATAGCTATCGGACTATTATACTTTTTATATCTTTTGTTCAATTAATATTCCATCGCCAATTCATTTTTCCCTACACCTATTGCACATTACTACTACTGCACTAACAACTGGGGTTTTCATAAATTTCTTGGGGGGTTCCAGGGTCACAAATTTGGGATTCTTCTTTATTTATGATGTTCTTTCGAGTAAGTCTAGTTCCATTAACCGATTTTGTGACATCAAGTGAGGTTTCCTTGTAAGTTAAATAAAAGAAACTAAATGCTATTTTCCCGTGTACTGTTACTTTTATTTTATCTTATCTAAGTTCTCTATGTATAACTTTTTCCGTATCTCTATCATTACATTCTATTCAACATATTTAGACACATGACTTTTTGGTGCACTGTATATCCACTGTATATCCTGTAGCACTCAGGAATTTAAAGATATACTCCCCTCGCCGCCCCTCCGTGGTCTGTATACGATTTAGGACTTCAGGTCGGTACTCATGTTCGACTCGTGTGACCTCCCATTTAGCGCATACCAGGATAATATCTACATCTACACCAAGGTCCTGGTTGTTACCTTTCTTATCTGTATCCCCAGAAAAGTGATCGACGATGTATGTCATCCCTGCACCTATTGATTAGATTTGACCATAGCCACAACTTCGGTTCATAATTGTATATTAACTACATGCAATCAGAACGTAACAGTCAGGAAGATTCTTGCTACGGTTTGAAAGCCACGCATGTGAGAGAGTTCTCAGCAGTATTGTGTCATGAACATGTATCCTCTCTTAATATTAACCTCTGAGTCGGTCATTTGTCTGTCTATACGTGTGTCATCACTTAACGTGATATTTCAACAGCCAGAGAGACTAAGGTGTGTCTTGTGTCCCACTAACAAGTAAGTAGCCTGCATCGTAAAGTAAGCATCAAATGAATGACCCCTTTTTGAAAGAAATTATTAAAAACTTATATAAAAAACACCAGAGAAACAATATTCAAGGCCGTTAGCATTTCCTAATCGTTTAGTCGCTTTTAAATAGCAGGCTTTCTGTTCCTGCTTTGTTTGTTTATTTTTTAATTAAAAGAACACATCAAATATTTGTGTACGAAGCTATCTTTGCAGTTAGGCTTTAACAAATCCACTTGAAATGTGTTTGTTTTAGACGACCGATGTCTATCGCCTTGAATGGAAAAACACTTTGCTCTTGGGTGTTACGCGTATATGCAAAAGACAAATTTAAGTAATGTGTGTATTTTAAACTCAACTACAAGGTCGAGTGTCTTAATGTTAACTTCCAGCACACCCTGTTATGAAGACAGTAAAACGTTTAACATTCGATTGTGGTTCTCAACTAATAATAATAATAATGAAATTAAATTATATTAACGTGCCATGAACAACCTATGGCCTATAAAGCCCAAGAATATGGTAGAATTATAAATATAGGGGCCTAAACTACAATTTTGTTGAGCAAAATGTCAATCCATATACAATCAGAATAAAATTTTAAAATTCTAAATAATAATTTATAAGTATCACGTGACAGTACAGATCTTAATGGACAAAATCTGCTACTAAGTTCAGAATCATTAACCATGAAATCTATTAAAGATAGACCCAAGAATAAATGCCCAGTTATAAACAAATACTTGAAGCAAATTAAAATTCCTTTAAAGTAATATTAATAAGAAATAATTCATGAGCTAAAACAAGTATAAAATAATTGACATGCAATAATGAAATTAATTAATTACTGAAGATTCATAGGAATGCAACGATAAATCAAGAAATATAAAAACTATACTGGATATCCTACATTATGTAAATATTATTTTCACTCTTTTTTTCTTCGCGTAAATGCTAATCACTTCTTTGGAAAATGCTCGCTGAATTGGCGAACATTCAGTGCGAGGTCTTTCGTGCAATTTGAACCAGAATTGAAGGACTTGGGGAAAACAATGGTAACCCACATTGAACATAAATTGATATATTACGTTAGGAAAATTCATTCTGTCTTGCTGCATGTGAGGCTTTCCATAAAACAAATTGCCAATATGCTGCCATCTGTTGTTTATAACTTGAACTCTTTCCACAGTTCAGCTCACATGAGTGTTACCATTGTATTACTGTACTCAACTATTTTTTTTTTATAAATGTGGGTTACCATTGTTTCCCCTCACACCCTTCAATTGTAAAAGTTGACTTTTTTTTTAATTTCAAAAACCATGCTGCTGAACGCTTTATACATTCTATCTTTTGCATTAACTGTACAGTTACGAAAAAATATATTCCGGTTCAACATTTATTTTTTATGGGCTAGATGCATAGCTATGCCTAAGGCCGTCACATGCCGTGCCTCAGAAAAATGCGGAGCTGAGACCATAGTTTCCTTTGTGGCTCATAAATAACTAGATAAATCATTAAATGTAATGTATCCGGAATTCATTTGTTATCGTTCCTGTACATGCAATTCGAATATCGAATAGAAGTGTTTATTATTGTGGTAGGCCTGTAACCTTTGGGGTTCATGTCTGTTTTCTATCTTAAGATACATAAGTACTTACTCTTTGTTTTCTTTTTTCATATTTAAAAAATACTGAACAATTTATGAATCACAAGGAAATTTTATAAAGCGGCCCCGATAATTCTTGTGAATGTGTATCAAATGAACTTCCTGCAATTTTGAAATTGTTTATTTTCGCTGAAAAATTGAATACCGTATAATGGCGGATGTCACATGCTCTTAAAATTGTGGCTTAATTCATTCAAAAAACATTCATAAATATTATCGAGAAAGCTTTCAAAAATTTTCATTGTTGGTTGTCATTTTCCCAGTATTGTTTTAAAAAAGAAGACAAACACAAGGAGTAGATACCCTATACAAGACCTCTTATGTCTACAGTGAAGGTCGAGTATACACCACTTTGCAAGCAATATAATGCTAACATCGCGACTAATATCAAGGAAATTGGAATTGAAAATATACAGAACGATTATTCTGCCAGTAATACTTTACGATTGTGAAAGTTGGAGTACGACCCTAGCAGATGAACATAAATTTCGTGAGTTTGAAAATAAGGTTTTGAGGAACATATACTGGCCGAAACGGGACGATATGACTGGAGAATGGAGGAGACTGCATAATGAAGAACTCCACAAACTGTACGATTCACGAGATGTTGTAAGAATAATGAAATCCCGACGACTAAGGTGGGCAGGCCATGTAGCTCGGGTGGGAGAAAAGCGAAGATTATGTTCTATCCTGGTTGGAAATCCGGATGGAAAGAGACCATTGGGAAGACCGAGGCATCGTTGGGAGGACAATATTAGAAGGGATTTTTGAGAAGCAGGTGTTCGTGATGAAAACTAGCTTTGTGTTGCCCAGGATAAAATCCAATGACGAACACTTGTTACTGCGGCGATGAACTTGCAAGTTCCGTAAACCATAAAGTTAGTTAGTTAGTTTGTTAGTTAATATTCATAGGTTGCCATTGTAAGCATAGTACAGTACGCTATAAATTGTAATATTTTTGCTAGTTGGATCGTACACTCCGAAACTTGATTTCTCGATGAACCATAATGTCATTTTTTATCAAAATATTTAGGGAAGGTGTCCACCCTATACATAATATAAAGTTGTTTTTTTTTCATGTGGCTGATAGTTTGAAAATAAATTGTGAATTACGGAATGTATAATAAATATGGGGACTGTTGCAGCCAGTCCGATCTCAACCATTTTCTATTCTTATTCTGCATTTGGGACTCACTCCTATACTCTTCTTCTTCTTTTTTTTCTTTTTGAAGTTTTTCCAAGGCTCTTGGACAGTAGCGATTCGTGTTTTTTTATGAACGGTAGGAACTGTAAGTCTTTAAAATCTACTATATCCTGATCTATTCCCATTAAATGGTAGGACATTACATTTCTCGACTCATTGTTGCCATTCCATATTTAACTAAATTCTCTACATACATGTTTCATACTTTTACTCCCTTTTTCATGAGAAGACATGATTTTTTTATATAAAATATATTGCTTTGTACTGTAGAAAGTTCCTCGAGTCCTACATAGAAGAATCACCTCTGCTCTTTCACTTCTTTCTGTATTGCGATTATCGACATCGCTTTCGAAATCCATTCTTAGAAATGCACATGCGACACGCTTCATACAAAATAGATGACAGACAAATAGACTACGTAGAATGGACTTTGAAAATGCAAGCAAGCCTTGCTAGCCAGAATAAATTGCAATAGACAAAGTCGTCATATAGACTTCGGTAAACTCCAACTTCTGTGAGACTAAAACGATAGACAGAGGTAAATTTCCCTCTCTACTGTAGCATATTGTATGTCTTATTAGTTTGAAAACTGCTATGAGAAAAAAAGTATTACTAACTGCTATTTCAAGATTAGTAGACGATAAGGAAAACTATGTGTTGTTTTACAAAGAGAAAATGACTCAATATTATACACTGCTTGTGTTTCTATACCAAATAGATGTGTTAATATTTTCTTATCCATAAAGTTTAAGGATAATCTAAAGCAACGATCTCCAATAAAAGATGGCAGCACTATCTCCGTATATGTCTAATGTATTTTTATCGTTGCACGAAATTTCCTTGCTGCTCCTATAAATTCAAGACTAAAGAGTTCAAACTTTCAGGGAAGAAAGTTCATAACCAATTCAAGAGCATGATCGATGCCGATGTTTTAATTTCGTTTTCCTTCATTGTTGGAATCGCTTCATTGTTGTTGTGAATATCAAAACCTATAACAATGAAGCTCTTTCAACAATGAACAAAAAAGAAAATTAAAAATCGGCGTCGATCATGTTCTTGAATAGGTTATCAACTTTCTTCCCTGAAAGCTTGAACTCTCTAGGTTTGAATTTGTAGGAGCAGCAGTGAAATTTCGTGTAATAGTGAAAATACATTAGACATATACGGAAGTAGTGCTGCCATCTTTTGTTGGAGATCATTACTTTAGATTTTCCTTAAAAAGCTCGTTGAAATATTTATTTAGTTGTAAAGGAAAGGTAAGAAGGAAAGAGTTGTCTTCTGTCCCTGCATTCTGAGATGTGGTTGCAGGGAATATAATATTCCTTGTTTTATTATATCGTTTAAGTACTGAGATGGCATGAAAACTATACCCATCCAGACTCATTATATTTGAAGTTCGCTCGTAAAAGCAGCATGTATTTTTTTTAAAATCCTTACCGAAATTATCGTACATTTAGAGCAGTTCGTACATGTTAACATCGTGCATCGTATTTAAACATAAATTATACTGTATTATTATTTATAATTATCGTACATGCCTATCCGGATTGTATATACAAGTTAGCAAAACTTATTCATGGCCTCTGCAGGTCTCAAAGTACATTATCTCAGTCCATGAGTCTTGTTCTTTTCAAAATACTATCTAGGTATTTGTCTAGTTTGGCTGAAAGAAAATCAAGGAACAATTCTAGACAGAATGGTCTCGGATTTGATTGAATCTAGGTCCTTTCAGTTACTAGGCACACAGCCACTCAGGAAGTTTAGCACTAGTATCTTTATGAAAATATAAATGAACAGTTTTCTGCATGTACTCGTGCACCACAATCGGAATACGATTATCTGGAAAATAATGCTTTGAGTTTCATTTAGTATAAGGTTTCTTGCATGTCTTTGTTTTTACAGTACCTAACAGTCTTGACTCCGTTTGTACATCGTTTGCTAGCAGTCGGGAAGTTCTAAATTCGAATCCAGAGGCTAACCATCCAGACTTAGGTTTTCTGAAGGTTTTTCTCAGCTACATCAGACCAATGCCTGGATGGTACCTTCAAAACTAGTCTCCAACTGCTTTTCTTCCCTTATCCTATCGTGGCTGAGCGAAAAGGCTTTAAATAAAATTAAGTTCAATTATCTTTGCTTGTAGAATTTGCTTCTAAATTTTGTAAGTGAAGTTGCGATGCACCACATATAGAAGAACGTTTAAAGAAAACTCCTTTATACGTAAAATATACTCGTTTCATAAATGAGATCAACGCAAGTGAAATAATTTCTGCAAGTCTGCAACTACAGAAAAAAATATATCTTTTTTTCACTTTTTTTGTGAAGAAAAGAGAAAGAGTCCGCATACACTCTATTAATAAGTAACTTGTGTACGAGCATCATCATTTCTTTAATTAGGTTCATCACTGTAATCATCTTGACTAATCACAGCTGCCGAATCTTCCAGCAAATTGCGCACTTTCACGCAAAGAGTTCTGAAGCGTGATGAGAATGTCTCATCGTGTGACTGACTGCTCCGGTGACTGTTTCTCTCGTGACAGTTCCAACATTTTCTGCTACTTTTTTTTTTTTCAATATTATTTGAATCTGCTTCGATTCATTAAGAATTTGCATACAATTCAAACAGCAAATTTGTACTGAGGATGATGATTTGAACACAAATTTATTTTACGGAATGAAACACTTTCACTACTTCAATGGACTTGGGACTTTCCAGCGTACTTACTTCTGGTGACAATACAAAATTTTGGAAAATTCAGTCCCGCTCAACTCAATATCCCAAGGGGTACAAAAAATTCATCCCTTTCAATTTTACTCATTACTCATCGTTTGCGTCATTTTTTTTTTCTGTACATTTCCTCATTTCAAAGGCTTCTAATCCTCATTCTTCATTCTTTCGTAGGGTCCACATAGAAAAATTGTATATTCTAATGCATACTATTTTCTCTCTGAAAACATGTTAAGAATGATAAAGTAAATGGTATTTTCCTTTAATTTAAGTTTTACTTATGGATGCGGGCATAGCTGACAATGAGACGTTCTATCCATGAGAAGCAGAGCTGAAACCATGTCACTTTTGGTAACTCGATGACCTGGACTGACCCGAACATAGGTGACCCGGTCAGAAACTTGATCTGAATGATCCGGTCCGAAACTTGACCCGAATGACTGGACACCCGGTCTTGAATGAAATCAGCAGACTGAGTTACCTCGGCGGCCCGATGATCGGACCTTGACCCAATAGGGGACTAAAGCCTTGACGTCACATCCGGTTGGTTTCTATAGCAACGGCGGAGGCCAAGTCTAAACAAACAGTAAGTTTCATGGCGGAAAGGTAGAAAATCAGTTGTGGAAGCAAAAGGTTTTTAATATTTTTCGAAGTCTTGTTGTTTATTTCGGTGACGAGAGGAAACTGATTGAAAGGGTAGAAAATGCTGTGGTCCGGTGGCAAAATCTTGAACCGGTGACCGGTATTGTTCCTGTGGTTAGAATCAATCCATTTATAAATGTGAGATTCCTTGAGAAGTGAGCTATGATATGGGAACTTCATACTTGAGAGTTTTCAAAGATATTAATGCTTTTATCGTATTTAATACTTCAAACGAAATTCTTTCAGAATATCCTTTCCCAAGGGGTTTGTATTTTGGGGAGTAACCACCCTGCTCCCAGTCACCGCAGGTAGAAAGAATGTTCAAACGTAAAAGTGTATTGCTTCGTCTTCCGAGGCACCGGGTCCCAAGCATAGATCCGTTGACCCGGTCCCAAAGTTTACCCGATCGATCCATTTCAGCTCTGATGAGGAGGTAGGACTAAACAGATAATTGGAACATAATTCCACGTTTTCAATGTCCCCCCCCCTTTTTTTTATGGAGAATGGTGTGTTTCATCTCATCCTTTCTCAGCAAATATGAAAGAAAATAACACTCGCTTTGTTGCTTTGTGTTAAAGCGAGACTGAGCGATTTGCAGTAAGTTTCGGTAGCTGTTATTTGCGAGCATAATTACAGTCATGAATGTCATTATACGTAGAACGATGTTCGTACGCCAGTTAATTATTAACAAAGCATAAACGGACTCTTTTGCTTTCACAGTTTACATTTCAGTTTAATTTTATTTTTTGTGCCTACATGAGAACTGAGAAAATATACAAATAATACATGGGAACAGATACTTTGAATCACAAACAAATATTAAACTAAGCCTAGTGTACAGAAAATGACTTCAGATTCTGGGTTCACAGCGACTTCGATTTATTTGCTCGTTTTCAATTTGATGATGCTACAGCTTGTGTTTCTTGTATTTATCCTCTGCACAAGAAATTCTTGTATTTTGCTTGTATTTTCGGATGAATATCTACATTGGATATATATTCTTCTATTTTACTTCTTACATTTTTCTACTGTCTTTTTGTATCTTTCTACTATAGAAGAAAATTTTGTATTCTTAATGCATTTCTGAATGAACATATTGAATATATAAATATTAGATATTATATTTTTATTCCACTATATAGGAAATTCTTATATTTTTGTATAAATATCTTATTGAATATGTACTCTTCTATTTTTCTTCATTTATTTTTCTACTTTCCTTCTTGTTCTTATTTCTTCTCGTATTTCTCTACTATACAACAAATCCTTGTAATTTTGCAATCTTCGTGTATTCATGCATTTTTGTATGCATGTATTGAATATCTAATATTGTATTTTTCTACTTTTCTTGTATTTTGCCTACTATACAAGGAATTCTTGTATTTTTGTATTTTTCTGTATAAATGCCTTATTGAATATCTAATATTGTATTTTTCTACTTTCCTTCTTATTCTTCATGCATTTTTGTATGAATAAATTAAATATTTATCTATTCTAGTAGTTTTTCTTCTTATTTTTCTGCTTTCCTTGTTATATTTTCTACTGGATACGATATTCTTGATTTGTGTGTTCTTGATGGATTATTGTGATGAATATCTTGAATATCTATTCTTGTACTTTTTATTTTTCTACTTTCTTTATTGTAATTTTCCACTATGCAAGAAATTCTTGTATTTTGTATTTTTCTTTGAATACCTTATTGAATATCTATTAATATTTTCTTCTGATTTGTCTTTCTTCTTGTAATTTTGTATTCTTCATGTATTTTTGTATGAATATATTGAATATTTATTCCTGTATTTTTCTACTTTCCTTCTTGTATTTTTTCTACTATCTACGTTAGATAGAGTCTGTAACTCATTCTTGCTCCTCATCGAAAGCATGTAGAAAATTGAGTTCATATTTAAGTTCAGCAACTTCGATTAAAGGTCAGTTCTACAATCGACCGTTAAACTTCTAGTCAGCACTAGGTTGAAGCCAAGGCCAATGAGAGTTGGCCTCAACTTAGCGCTGACTAGAAGTTTAACGGTCGATTGTAGAACTGACCCTAACTCGGCTTTCAATCTCCTCAAACGATAGTTTACATGCAGTTCTGTGAAATAGAACATATCCCACTCAGATTTTAATTATTTTCTTCTCGGATTTTCACGTTATTCTTCATCATTGCTTCCAATTCACATGCCAATGAGTCAATTGTCGCAAAAAAAAAAAAGCTTTTTTAAGGTCAAATCGAGTACGAGAATGTCCTTGATGTTTATGGGGATCTTGGGACGAAAGGGTGGTCGAGGATGGGGCTAATAATAAGAAGTGAAACGCTACCTCCACATCCCCATGCGCTGTTCACAGCGGGTGCATATTGCACATGGTACATTTCTATCTTTCCCCTCCAAACTAGATCAATTGTTGTTCTACAGTGTTGTGCAGTACCTGTGAGATTCAATCAACCGTTACTGACTTAGCTGTCATATTTCATATTTTCTTTTCTTGCTTTCCTGTTTGGAAAAATGTCACCTGCTTGTATTTGTTCTCTTCTTGTCAGTCTCAAGAGATTGGAAGTAACTTAAAGTTGTTCTTTTATTTCTACAGTTCAACATTGATGTAGAAAACAAACTTCGCCACAACACTACGACCAACCTAAAACTTGGGAAACTTTAGCGAGTTTCATGTTTACAGAGTCCTCCATCTAGTTCTAGAAGTTCGTAACTGAAAACAGGTCTTCCAAATCAAGTGTAATCACTGCTGTAGATGTTTCCCTACAAGTTGTGTTTAAGAGAAAGGAGCAGAATTTACTGCTAAGTTATACACGGTGGGGCATAAATACATGGCGGTTTTTTTAAAAAAATAAGGATACAGCTTTATATTTGCTCAAAAATACTGTTTAATGCTAACGAAAGAAAGAATTTTATACATTTTAATATTTATGTGTGAAAACTATCACTCTCAAAAATTTAGTTAAAATTTCCGGTAATAATATCCTAATTGTTCCTGCTTTTTCCCCGGAACCATATTTTACAGTGAAAATACCGGAATCTAGGACCAGCCTCTATATAAATTTGTTATAAATACGGCTGATTACCTAAACTTTTACAGTAAAAACTTGGCGTTCCCGATTGCCAGTAATTTCCTGTCTCTTTTTAGGAGTTTTTTAATGTCTTTGAGGTGGCCACCCTGGTTTTCTAAACACTGATCCATTCGACATGAATGAGAATGCGTAACTCGTTCCCTAGGATTTCATTTAAAGCTACTTGAGTGTACTGCTTCAGCTGAAGGATGCTGGCTGGATTGCTAATCTTATAGCCCCACAGGAAAAAGACTGACGCCATAAGGTCTGGTGAGCAAGCGGGCGCCCAGTTCATATCACCATACTATGAAATAAGGCGTTCCAGACGCGATTTTTTTTCCAGTCTAGTTTTTGAAACTCTTCGTTTTGATTGGCTAATGAATGCGCACGAGACGGTGCTCCAAATGGGAATCTCGATAGTAGCAAAACCACATTACCGCACCTAACCTTACCTAACCTCCACGATTCAATGGTCTCTAATTTAAGATAATCTATGAAAAATCCAAAAAAAGCAATTATAATAATAACCACTGGCGTGACAGGCCAATAGGCCCTGAGCCTGCCCCAACGCCATCTGTCCTCGTTTGGTGAAACTGCGTCCACCTGAGTGACGGCTGTGTGGTCAGCATGCGCGCACCTAAACACGAACAGGCGTATCAAGGGGTTTCTAGACCGAGTGTGGCCATCACGTCCTTATTCAAGTGACTCCCCAGTTTGCCTCACGACGCTGGGTGGACGCCGAAAAGTGCGGGTGGACGCCGAATTGAACCCTGGACCACGCGGACATGAGTCCAACGCTCTAACCACTAGACTATGGAGTCCCAATTATTAATAATAAATATGAGCATATAAAAATATATTTTGAAAGATAAAAAGAAGAAAGAAAACTTGTACATATGAGACAAGTAACATGCGAAATTTTACAGCTATTGAGCTATTTTGGAGACTAAATTATTATTTACAATAAATATACACTACGATTGCCTCATAGATATAGTGCGATGGAATTTAACTTAATTATGAGGTCAACTTGTCCAAAACATTTGAGGATTCCAAGTTCACGTTATTACTGTAATTGATTACTTGAAATAACTGTTACTTTCAAACAGCATTGTATATATTGCAAGCGACCTTCGGATTAAAAATTACACTACCACACTCCACGCAACTATCAGGCAATAATTATTCAACCTTTGTATGGCAACACAAAATTCCTACTCGTCTTCATTTTTGAGTTTGTGGTAATTATGTAAATGTAGTTTCTAAACAGATCTTTTGTATTTTGCAGTGCGTTCCATAATTCATTAACAAGTATTATTAAAGATGAAGTAGTTGTTTCAATGACACGAGAATTCCAGAAGGAAACTATAGTTTCCATCAAAAGATACATGATTTAGTCTACATTCTTTGCTTTAGGCTTCATGTCTTCTTCCCTTCAATTCGTTAAAAGTTTTCAACTGCAAAACACTTGCACGTGAGTTTGATCTTTTGAAACTGCCAATTTATTCTATCAATGTAGATGGTGTGTATGTTAAGGTAACGGATATTATGAAGCTTAACACGATCTGGCATCAGGTACTCATTCAAGTTCATGAATAGTAGCTTTTACTTGATAGATCAGCCTGAAACAGAAACATGTGTTCAATCCAGGCTATTATAGTATTCTTGCTGTGTTATCTTTAAACGTTTTCAAAAGAAGAAGCAGGTTTTTGCATATTTTTACATTAATATCGTGCATACCTTTTTTACGTTAATAACTTGTAAATATTTTACCTTATTCCAGATATTGTTTTTGAAAAGGTGCACCGATTTTGATGAAACCATTGCATTTTGTAAAGGACGTTCCCATTAAGATCCCGTTTGCATATACAAAAGCGAAAACTTATTTTCCATACATTTAACTGTTGATTAAACACACTGTTCTGCCTGTGCCAAAGTTGCTGAAAGACCATTAATAAATTCAATTTCAAATTACACTCCCCTCTTTATCATGCGTTGGTACGTCCATTCTATGGACATGGACATACTGGACAGAATATGGACATCCACAAGGTAGATGGGAATAAAATAGACACGATCAACGATCAGTGCATGTCCAAATCATGTCCAGAAAATGGATGTCCATGTGAAGAACATTGTGGACGTTCACTGTACGTCTAGAAAACGAATGTTCATGTGAAGAACAGCAGAACAGAACAGAACAGAAAGGGGTGGATAAGCAGGGCCCCCGAAAGACCCGCCCTGCTGAGTGACCTCTCTCCAACTTCTACCGAGGTCTCCGCATGCAATTAGTAAGGATACTAAAAAGCAAGGATCTGAGGTTTTCTAGAGGTTTCTATCATAAGACATTTACCACTAAATCGGGAATAGTGAAAGAAGGTGAAAAAAGACAATAGAAAAGGGGCAAAAGAGCTTTGATAGAGGGAAAAAACCCGGTGATGCCGGGAAAAAACCCACTACGACTAAAATCTACTGGAATGATGTGACCATATTGGTTGGTAGGTATGTAATCTGAGGTTGAGTTTGTTAGTTGGAAAAGAACTAACTACGGTCTAGAAGAGTAAAGGAAGAGCAATGGGG
>JAGDQP010030641.1:0-18861 GCA_022664845.1 Lepisma saccharinum | reverse complement strand
GTTAACAAATTATTCATCATACATTCTATCTCTAATTATTTTATTTACCTTTTTTTTGGCCGGATGCGGCCTGGCGCCCGTTTGATGTTTCATATAGATTTCAAAGAAAGTTGTAGAAGCGAACCGTGGACATTAAGTGTCCTCCGTTAGGTCCCTGAATATCCGTGGAATCAGTGTAAAGAATATTTTTGAAAATTATATGTGGATGGTTGTAACATTTCTTAGACTTGAGTAGCTTGAGAAATTAAGTATAGAAGAAGAAGCGTGAAGAACCATAACATGTCAATATTCTAACCTTCGCAATTAACTATTTTCGTGATAAGAACACCACTCTGGGAAATGAAATGAGTGAACAAGAAAAACAAATGGCAGACACTATAATAAAGCTTCTAGAACAAAATCCGCTAGGACCAGACCTTTCTGTTGAAGTTTCTCTTGATATCGAACAAGATGCAGATTCAACGGATGAAGAACGTGACATCGATACGTCAACTTCATCAGAATTAGTTAATCAGTCCGCTTATTACATTATTTCATCTCAAGAAATCGGAACCAATGTTGTCTTCGAGTGATGATGAAAGTTATTCACCACGTACGTCGTCGGCTTCAACTTATGCACCGAGTCCGGAGAAAAAATCGAAGAATATATCGGCACAGATTATAAAAGAAAAACAGTAAAGTACTGGATCAACGAAGGTGGTCGGAAGAGATTATCGTTATCGTCCGTTCAAAGTTTAGGTTAGTTACGTCCCAACGGCAATTGCATAAATGGAGAGCACAGTTACCAAATAGGAAAGCAAATTCAGTAAAGTGCAAGAAGAAAATATATGAATAATTATTTGTGGAGACGAGAAAGAACAGGCAAAGCGTATGTGATGAAGATTTAGAAATATGGGCGATGGAATTTTCACGCAAAGAAGCAGTATCGAATTTTGGAGAATCGAAAGCCTGGATCTATAATTTCAAGAGACATTATAGAATTAAAAGCAGAAAAATAACCAAATTCGTCTCCCGGTAATACACGAAGGACGAGCTGGAACTCCAAAAATCTGCAACTGATTTTGTCAAAATCAACAACAAAAAAACCTTGCTGACTATGTACTATCACAAATTTTTAATACAGATCAGAGTGGCTTTGAAAAAGAGATGAGAGCTAGACGCACATTATCGTTTGTTGGAGAAAAGCATACGGAAACCATGGTCCAGTCAATGAACGCTCTCACTCACTCTTACACAATCATGCCTACAATAAGTATGGATGGTATGCTGCTCCCGAAACTGTTCATAGTGTTACAAGAACTGGCGGGAAGTTTTGGTCCTACAGTTACTAAACAAATGTTCAAAGCAGAATTGTGAAAGTTTCAAAATCCGGTAAAATGGGTAGGCGAGAATTAGCAGAATGGTATCAGGAAGCTTTCTTCCCATTTACAGAAGATAAGTGCGCTCTACTTTTAGATTCGTGGTCAGCATACAATAATAGCTAATGTTTAAAAGGTAAGACAATTGAACTTTTTCAAATTCCTCGTAGAACTACAGGGAAAATTTAACCTCTCGACAAATTTTTCTTCCGGCAATGAAAATCACTTTCCGGCGACTATCGGAATTATTAGCAAGTCGTGAAGATTTATATTTTGCCCTTTTTGAGAGGAACAATATTTTGAAATTTCAATCCTTCATTCATTATCAGTTTAGTTCCCCACAATACCGCGACATGATCAAATATTCGTGGTTTGCTACAAGCTATACATCGCATCAACCTCCAGATTTCGCCACACCTCAACAGTTCTGCTTGACGAAGGAAACCACATGTGAACGTGGTGACTGTACTTTAAGTGTACTGCTTCGTTGTGCATGGTGCAAGACTCACTTGTACTTTCATCACTCCATCGAGTGCAATCACTCCTGTCATACGTTCATAGCATAATCTCGTCGTGTGCCTATAATCTACTACTTGCTTACGACGGTGCATTGTTCAGCGCAAACCCTCTACCAACCTTTGTGCAACGAAGGCTACGCAACGATATTTGGTCTGTAAGTCACACCATCCATGTCTCTTCTGAATCTTGCATTCGCACCCCTATCTATTAAGATAGATAGATATTGGTTGCTATGCATATAGCAAAGCAAAAGTAAAGCATTGAGGATCTCGAAACTAGCAAACATTCCTTCGCCAACATATCCAAACATTTAGCATTTCGAAGTTAGGGACGTCGTGACAAAAGACATCGTCTCCACAAATGGTGACGTACCTCCAATGCATTTATTATAGTTTATTATAGCGGAATTTATACTTGAAAGAGATTCCCCTACATAGATTTTTCATTGTCACGGAATTCATATGGTTTAATAGGGCAAGTATAGAAATCCCCTCTCGCAAGCAGAATTCTCCAATCATAAAATTTGCTGCAATATATGAATTGGGTACAATTTTGATTATCAGTTGCTAAAGCAACACGACCCGCGTCATTATTTCTGGATATAAGACGTCATTTGTGACGATGCGGCCCAAATTTTGCACACCAATAGCTCCGAAACTACGCATTATTTCGTAAACTTCAGAGATTCTGTTTTATTGTTTTGATGTAAGGAAGCACATTCCGAATTTGCGCCTTAATTTCATAGATACCATATGCGTCTATGTGCCTTTCGAGGGAACAATCTTGCCGACGCCTTTTGCCCCAAACCTGCCTCCGGGAAGAACACCAATCATTATCTTCAACATAATTGACAGACTAAGATTGTGATACTGTGGTTACATTTTTCTGAGACAATAAGTGCACATAAAATTTTATAGCGTCGCAAGAATTCCTGTATATGGGATAAATTCGTTGGATTGCTGCTGTAGTAATTGATTCAATGTCCATTATTTTCTGTCTCATTACTGGTTGTATATTCCTCTTTGCATTCTGTATGTAACTTATGTGATCATGAGCTGACATGCAGTAGAGCTAACTCTGGGCAAGGAACAAACAAACCTCGCTTGCAAAAAACAAAAGACCACTTCTTCTCACTATTTTCAAGAAGCTGATTTATCTACATTTGTTTTTCTGGTTGGAAACGAATGCTGTATACACGATAATTATGTAATCCCTACCTTTCCATATACAAAATGCAATAAAGGTTCATGGTTAGCGATTTGCATTTTAACATTGATCCGAATATACACGGCATCGCAACTTGCGTATTTCCGTCAGTGTAACCAACTTCGTTTATAAGGCACCAAGAAAGAGAGGTAATGATTGAGACGACCAGCATTAGCAGAACCTATCTCAGTATAGGGGTACACATTACGCTAACTAAATATATACAAGAATTTTGACACTACTTCTTGGTGCGAGCTGCAGGAGCTGGCCGCTAGATCGCGCATGGACTCTGAATGTGGCAGAGCGAATTAATATCCTGTCGAAAGTCTTTAGATAGTTGTGAAATTAAAAGGTGATAGTTTGTTATGGATTATTATCTGTGAAGTGGCTTTAAGGTTTTTGCTGCATTGTGGTAAGGAAATGACGAGCTGTCAGCGTCCTAATAGTATACAGAACTAAAATTTCGAAGTTGCTGGAATGGGAAGTACATGGTGAATTACAGAGGAATGTTCTAGTACCTAGCTACTACATTATTTCACATGTAAGAGCGACAGGATAATGGTGATAGGTATTGAAAATATGTCAGCTGCTGACGTATATTCTGATAGCCATAGAAATAAGTGCGACACATGCCTTGTAGTCAAACAACTCTAGTGCAAGGTAATTTCTAGTGGTGCTAGTTGCGTTTGGATAGAACAAAGAACGATCAAGGGTACCAGTGGTACAAGATCACGTGTCCGTTTGAAAAACAATGTATAGTGGCATTGAAATATTTACTTGTACCTGTAAATGTTGGTTATATGTCGACGGCGTAGAGTAAGAGAAAGTGTCATAGCCATATAATAAATATCGAGATAAAGAACCGGAGATGTGAGAAGAACAGTGATGGCCGGTCGAACTGTAACATACTGTAATAAACGTTCTATGAAGAGTTCATAGGGGTGCGTTACGGAGGCTCGGATCACCGTCAAGTCCCCTTTTGGATTGTAGACATCCCTTGTAGCTTATCTTCTCTATCTTCATCGTGTTTATGGAGCTGGATGATGGCCGGTTGAATTGTGACGTATTGGAGGAGTCAATCATCATAGGAAGTATAGGGGCGCGTCACAGAGGCCCGGACACCTGTTAAGTCCCTTTCCAAGTGCAGGGAGTATCTTAATAAACCATATATTTGTGGGGATTTTCAAGTAAGTACTATACTTGGATGACAATAGCAAATAAATTATTTATTTTGAGTAAAGTGAACTAACCGGAGGAATCGGACATTTAAACAGTGATTTAGAAGTTACTTGACAACGGGCGAGTTGGCTCATAGTTGTTGGTGCATACACTGTGGTAAATCTGATCTATGAGTTTAAATTCCTTGACCTGCTGGAAAGAAAATTAATCTAACAAAACGTAATTCTAAAATTGTAAGAAGGTACTGGTCTATATTTAGCAATGTACGATTTAAGTTCCGGTAAAGGTAATCATCACTTTTGTTCAGCACCAACAGGTCTTCAAATATTAAATGGTGAGAAAGACGGAACTGTACTAGTTTAGTTGATACATGACAAGGTGTATGTAAAAAAAAAGAAAAAAAGAAAGAAAAACAAAGATGACATTGTTTCAGAACGGTGACATATTGTTTTGCTGAGTAAATAATTTGAGAAAAGTAACTTAATGTGGGTCAAACCTTCAGTTAGATGTCCAAATAAGATGGAGCTTTCAGTTAAATATAGGGTATGATGATTGCTACTTATGTGTATACCCAGAGCAAATTTCATGGCATGTGTTTGTACAGAATCATGAACGTAGGTTTTGTTTATATTTTTAGTGGTGTAGTAAATGCCCAAGAAATATTTCATTTTGATACTAAGGCCCTTTATTGGGGGTGATCAGTCGAAAAAACAGTTACAGTTAGTTAGATAAATTAAATTGTACAAGAAACTTTACAAGGGAGCTGGGAATGTGTGTGTTTATTCATTCTGTAATTTCTTTGTTGAGATAATTTGGTTAGATGGGCCATGTCATAGAGTGATGAGGTCATCTGGTTGTGTTTAAGTTTTAGAAAGTCGTTCTGGAGAGGTCGATCTGGGTTCCAGGAAGGGTTCCTGGGTCGATCTGTTCTATTGTCTCATTCCATTATTGAGCTAAAGGTTCGTCTAAGGCCGATATTTTTGACTGTGGTAATCCCGGTGCTTGTGGTTATTTTTTTTGTGGAGTGGTTATTTTGTAGAAAAAAAAAGTAATTCGTCATCTGAGGTTGGTTTAATTGATTAATCCCAGCTTTACTGGTAAGAGTTTGAATAACAGCCTGCAACATAATAGTTGGTAAGGTCCAAGAGGGCATTAAACAATCAGCGATTTAGTTAATTGTGTATAAAGATTAAAGTTGTTGTGGTTGTGACGTATGTAATAAATATCCATCCTCTTATGTTTTAAAATTTGATATCATTTGTGAGAAGAAGAAACTATGTCGAATATATTTATCTTGATGTGATTGACAGCTAAGAAATTGTTTTGAGCTGTTAATAGACATCTGTGACTTTAGAGTAAAATGAATAACCTTTATTAGTGTACTATGTTATTGATGTAATAATAATTACAATTAGATTATTGGAGTATTATATTACTGCCCTGTATTTCCAGTGAATCTTTATGGGGTCTAACCACTTGGTTGAACGAATAGAACGATTTTGTATATAGTATCTCGTCTTTATTGCGTTCCTGTTGTTGCGGTCAAAATGTCAATGTTTCGTCTCATCCAGTAGACTTCGTCGAGTAACATAAAAGGTAAAAAAGTTTCAGAAAACGGTATAGCGAGTAGTGTCGGATACTTTTATTGTAGACCTTCGTGGATATAGCTAAGTAATTAATTTCAAGGTGTTCGAGGTTTGGGTTTGTTCTAATTACTGATTATTGCGGATAATCAGGGTTGCCAGGTCACTATTGTCTGGGAATCTCTCACACTTGTCACTACCACATGGAATAGAAGGGAGCCTGCCTTTTAGTGATTATTGGGTTAGTAGGAAATTCAGGGCTTATTCTGTTCCTGACGCCTTAATTAGGGACCGTTCCTGGCTCAAGTCGATATCGCAAACTACACTAGGTATACAGGAGTGTTGGCAACACTCCAGTTGAGGAAACCTTTAGTGAAGAGATCCACTAGTTTTGTACGTCAAGAGAGGTGAAATCTGTCATACCTCGTGTACGGTCTTGCGAACGGACTCCCGGCTTCTCCCACTGTTTCTGGATGACAATGGGCGAAGGAAAAGAAGAGCCTGTCATATGGTTGCACATTTTTTTTTTAAATATTTGTACTTTGTATCCGCATCTAATACTTTGTGTGGAAGGTTAATTTGGCATCAACTTCATGTGGAAAAAAATGGGAGTAGGTTTCGATATGACCTTCCGTGATACTGCCTTGTAAGTTAAAAAAAACCAACAAACAAACAAACAAAAAAAAAAAAAAACATTAACAACAGAAAAGTGGCGGAATATTGGGTCATTCTACTGAAAACATGACATTCTATTTAAACGAAAGTCTCCAAACACATAATAAAAGGAATAAACAAATGTATTGTGAATAATTTGTCACTGTAATCAATCTCGCCTAATATGGTGGAACCAACCTGCATAAAATGGCTTATTGGTCGCATTATTAGTGCGTGATCTGGCTTCCCATGTCCATAGTGAATGGTTTCTCGTATCCAAAATTTTCTTATCACTAACTGTCCATACTTTATGTTCAGGATCTGTAACATAAAATTATAAACAATTAAAAGGTTTTACTTAAGAAAGTGTATAGTAAAAGACAAACTGTGTCTACATTAGAATAAGTATGAACAAACTACTGAGAAAGAAAATGATTGAACATGTAAATATTTAAATTTTTCCCTTAAAAGATTCGATTTTACTCTCATACTATTAAACATTTGCTCATACAAAAAAAAATCAACTATAAAGTCAATTGGGAGAAAATTCGATACGCGCTGTGTAGCGTACAAAATATGAAAACTAGCAGACCTAGGAACCTGATAAAGTTCTCTGAATCTATTACGAGGAAATAGGAAGATAATATTATTTGAAGTAGCGTGGAACAAAATATTTATTATTTAGAGATACGTTCCTCTTTTGGTCCAGTTTTTTCAGTTTCGTAAATTGTATCAGAATGTCCCATGTATCAGAATGCAATATGGTGGAGGTTTCGCCAAACCCGCTCCCTGTGGTGGGGTGTCGCCCCAAATCCTCGAGAGCACCCCCAACTTAAAATGTTTACGATCAAAAATCGATACACATCCTACAAAACTCCGCTTACACCTTTCCAATTTTGATTTTACACCTCCCAAACTGAAAATCCTGGTGGAATCCCTGAATAGAGTTCTCAAAGGTATGCGTGAAAAATAGTAATTAAGTCGAAAGATGGAATTATTAAAGAAGTTGGCCAAAACATTGGTGGTTCAGAGGCACTACGTTTAGGAGTAAGACGCTCTGGTTAAGGTGTAGGTGCGAAAATATCTTCAGAAATGTGACAGCGCTCCAAGTTAGTACGTCTATTATTAGAAGTTGATTCTTCAATCACTATGGATAATCAAGATATCTATTGTGCTCTGTTGGGATACATTATTATGATGTAGAAGGAAAAGGTAGAACGGATTATTTTCAAAGACTTTTCTGCCAAAATTAGAATCACAAAACATATGAAGTAGTAAGTAATTTAGTGGTAAATTTGGCTTGCCAATAATTTATTTACGTGCTTCTACTAAAGTGTTGCTCTTTCGTAATGTGAAACATAATAATTAATTTCGTGTACAAGTACTTCCTCTTAATATGTAAGCTAATAACAGCTAAGGGTAGACATACGCAACGTGTATTCAAAGCTTCATCACATATGAATCTATCAATAGTAACTCCTTCAGTCTTTTAATGTTATGTCAGAATTTTGCATCTTCTCCGAAATTATCCTATTGTCTAGTATTACTCTAGACTTATTCTTAATACATAGGGATCTAGTTAATGAGAAAGATTTAGTACAATGCAAATAAAAAATGCATCCCTTCTAGTTCCCGCGCTAACATCAATAAAGTATTAAATAGTAAACTGTTTGAAAAATATCTGGAGGAACGGGTAAGAAAGGAGAGAAATGGCAGTCCGACTAAGTTAGTTAAAATATTTATTTCTTCTAAGTATTTTTTCTTGACATTACCTGGTACTAACTAATGAATACATATTTAAGGGTGAATCTCGACATAAAGTGTTACCTAATCTTGACTTTGTGGACAGAAAATGATAGGTAGAAAAGAGTACATGGGTTAACCGTTAATTATCAACGATCAATCCAATAAAACGCAGTACGAGATTCAATGCACATGGGAAAAATTGTTTTTTATATTGTGATACTCCTAAAAAAAACAGTTGAAATATACGGGATAATGAAAAAGGAGAACGATATAACGAGCTTCCACTGTATAATATCTATATAATTTAGCATAAAGCAGGAATTTTGAACTTAACATACTGAAATCATGTTATAGATACGTACCTACATATTGCCCATAGTCATGTGGATTGTAAAACATCTGATTCTTCCACATATTGAGATCAAGAATCATGACTAAAAATATGATACCGTAGTTGAACCATTTTCCTATGAAAGAGGTAAAAATAAAGTAGTAATTATAACACTCAATACAAATCCAGAGAAGTTATTTGGGAAAATCCAAAAAAAGTACACCATCTATATCAAAATGCACTAAAACATTGGGATTCTCCAGTTACAACAAGACGTTAGTTGCTTACTGCATTTTGACTTCAGTCAACAATAAAACACAATTTCTCTGTACAAAATTGGTTGTTTTGTAACATCATTGATTAATCTTTGAAATATATATTTGTTAAACTAAATTAAAGAAGGAAAAACTATATTATTTTCAAATCAATCAATAACCTAATCCCATTTCATTCTTGTATTGAATGAATAGTATAATAAAATTATTGATGTTCCCTACGCTTACCGCTACTTTTCTCAATTTTTGAAAATTATGGAAAGAGAAAATAGTACATCATAATTTTGGAAAATAGGGGAAATAGTTATGGAACTCTTTGATATATAGTAAAAATGTTTTAAATAATTTACTTTGCGAGTCTGTGCTTTCCCGCCATGACATAGTCATGTTTCACTTCATGCATTCTTTGCAAATTAGACTGCTTCACTTTTTGTACCTTGTTCTAAAAACTATTTTGTGCCCAATCACCTAAATTTCAGAAAGTGACTGGATGACATTTTTTTACAAAATAAAATAATTTTTTGAACATGTGTTCCACCATGTACGTATATGGATGATATATTTTTTAAAAAATCTGATGCTCTTAATTTAGTTTACCAGGGCCAACTTTTTTTCAGTGTGGTGTACGACGTACTTTAGTCTTTCTTGTCGTGTACTTAGTAAGTTTAGGATATTTGAAAGACTTCAACAATACTTTACTTGTATTTTTTAGTAGTGTATTCAACTTTTACAATGGGTATGTATATTGAATGTACTTGCGAACTATTCGAAATGTAATTAACATAAATAACTTTGTGTTCCTGCAAGTACTTTATTTATTATGTAATAAAGTTCACATAAATAATCCTCTGTTATATGTCACAATTTGAAATAGGTACAAATTTGTAAAACAAGCTATTTATTCTATCCAACTTTTCGTAACGTTTATAGTTAGTGCTCAGGGAAGTTCTTTGGTACATTTGAATGGATGTGAAATACAGGTGTAATAATAACTTTAAACGTTATTTATTTAGTTAGCTAGTATCATTTGAACTTTTTACATGTTTACACTACTCTTTCAATCAAATATTACATAGAAATGCGAATTTACCAATCACATCATCTTTAATCAAAGATAAGCGTGCAATACCATTATTTTTCCTTCAAAATTAAAAGTAAAAATTATCAACTCTGGTCAAAATGTACCTATTTTTGTCACATGTTATAGCAGGATTAACACGATACGGCGCCATGGTGGGATTGACACGATAAGACGACACGGTGAGATTGACACGCCCTTCCACGGTGGGATTGACAGGATAACACGCCTCAGCGGGATTGGTATTACAAGAAAGAAAGGACTTAAGTCCTTTCTCTCTGGTATTACTACTTTTCACCTATATTTCTTGCCTTGAAATTATAAGATTATAGAATGGATACAAGTTTGCCAAACTTTCCAAAATTGTACTATTGTCTTTTGTCTATTATATATAGTTGCTGAAATGACTTAAGTTTTGATTTGGTAAATGTTCAGCGGAAGAAATTTCTACTCACTAGAAATAACAATCAACAATGTATAAAGAATAGAATATTGTATAAATAAAAGTTTCAACGTTTAATACCTGTTACATCAACTTCTGCGTACTTCCATTGTAACGTAGCAACACTGAAACCAGGGAGATTGACGTGAAGAGTTGTTGTGAAATGGGGAAAATCCCAATCCTGCATCACAATGAGGAGATCCATCACAAGAATAAATGATGCGAGAAATGCTCTTGATACCTCTGTGCAAGAGTAAAAGAAAAAGTAACTTTTACGAAAAGCAAATTACACTTAAATCACTCAGATAAATGCATTTTTAGCTTCCTCTTTAGGCTAAAATTTTTGTTTTGTCTGTAACAATTGACTCTTAGTAGATATCGGTCAAGAGTTGTTAAACCTATTTTAGAAACACTTGCCTTGATAATAGAATAATTAATTTCAAACTTTCAACAATAATGTAAATTTTAAGCTAGTTACCATACCCATGGTAAAGATGCTTAATTTTTGAACATACATTTAGGAATCACGTGAGAATGGTGAACCACTTGCAACCAAACTTGGCGTAATTGTATAGAACATTGCTCTCACAGTTTCAGAAATGTATTAATTTTTAGTTACCGTTTCCATGATAACCAGACTTAATTTCTACACACATGTTACTGTAACGTGTGACAATAATTAAACCGATTTGAACCAAACTCAACATGACCATAGAAAGCCTTACTCTCAAGCTTCTAGCCAGACTACTAGGGATTATTAATCTTATTGTGATATCAACAAAATTAAGTTGAGCGAATACTTAATATTCATTGAAATGCTAGAAAACATTAGTGATATATTTTTATCAGATATTGAATGGATCGTTGTGTAGGAAACTATGATATTGTATTTTTCATTAGACTTTTCGTTACAACATAGTGCGTTCTCTCCAGACGATTGCTCTGCCGGCATAATTTTGGTATAACTTCGGTTAAGCTTCGTGTGACTTAAAGTGATGAAAGTCAGTGACAAACCCCATTACCACAGGTAGAATAAAAAGGTGATTTCAGGTTGATATAAGGTTTATTCAACTGCTGACAACCCGCCTCATTGATACTACTTAGAATACCAACCTGAAATCACCTTTTTATTCTACCTGTGGTAATGGGGTTTGTCACTGACTTTCATCACTTTAAGTCACACGAAGCTTAACGTGATGCTACTGGACTGGGAAAATGCTACTGGACACACGTTGCTCTACCTATCTTAACTTGAACGAAAATATGAAGTTTATGACAGACAATACCGGACACTATTCCTGAAGAACACAACCGGTTAGTACGGGAAAGCCTCGTCCAGAACAAACACTATCACCATGGGAATCTTGGGCTAATCTATTCAAAGACTTCGGACTAGTACTTGAACAAGAAAGTGATAAGTAAGTGTATACGATTAACACTGTACGATAGTCGGTAATCATAAGTCCAAATCCCTTTGAGTAGAACAGAGTGTGGCATAAAAACGGGTCTTTTTAAGTGCAACGAAATTGATACGTTTCAACATCTAAACAGGAATACTTCTGAGTACTGATGTTATCTTTGGTCTCGCAAGTGGTGTGTGGACACCTTGCATGCACATTCTCTTTCAGGTACCCCCACCGCAAGTAATAACAAATTCTCAAATCTGGTGATCTAGAAGACCACGAAATATCATCATTCTTTGAATTGTTGTGGTTTCAGAAAAGTCGGGGTAGGACTTCCATTGAAATTCACGCCCAGTGAGACGTAGTACAGTCTTGATTAAATCAAAACGGCTCATTTGAAGGGAAGTGTAGAATTTCAAGTGCGAGGAATGTGTTAATCATATCTGCATATCGTTGAGATGTAACCGTGGTTGCTCGTCAGTACTCATTCCTGAAAAAGAAAGGACTGATTATTCCCATTGAAGTCACTAAGATCGTGTAATGGAGATTCACAGTTTACGGAGATTATCCTCAGACCAGTAACCACAGCTTTGCTTATTCCCATAGCCACTAAAATGAAAGCGGGGTTCATTATTTATCCACAGTAAACAAAATAAATTTTTCTCGAAGTTTACCCAAAACTTCCACAGACAGATTCATTCCCTGCTCACAATCAGTTTCAGGTAACTGCTGCATAATCTGTATCTGTAAATCATCCCGTAAGGTTCTGTGTAAGTGTTACCAACAACATTACAGAAACTTTCCCAATGAAAAAAAAAATCCCATTTCTATACCACAATCTTTGCAAATTGCGTAGATGTAGGTGAAACAAATGGCAATCAATAAGTGTTGCCTACATTATAGAAACTTAGCATTACCAATAATAGCGTCTTCACCACGTTCCGGAGCTGAAAATCAGCATTAGCACTGACATAAGAAACATTCCTATTCGGATTTTGGAACGTGCTATTGATAAGATGGTCCCAGTGTCAACTTCGAAATGATCGTCACTTGCTGGACGTCGTTTTCAAAACATGACCGTGACTACGCACATTTTACAAATGGCAACACATAAGAATTTATTGGATATGTTTGTAATTTTCTATAATAAAACGCAGTATCAGTTTTTCTGGATTTAAAAAGGCCCGTTTTTATGCCACATCCTGTATTCAGAGAAAACATCAAGCGTAAACTCATAGGAGCTTTGCTCACTACGCTCGCTCAGGTAAAGATGTCGAAAGTGAACGCAAAGGTTATTGTTCAGCTGCTCGAGACGTGGACGGGTCCTTATAAACCAATGATATGAAGCAGTACTCACTGAAGCCGGATGTGTTGAATAATTGAGTATCGTTATCACGATAACAGGGAATAATTTAACACTGTAATATGATTGAAGCATTAATGTTAGAGGTATATAATCGTACCAAGTTTGAAGATAACTACTTGGAAGCGTTCTCACATAATGCGCTAATGTAACTTTAAACAAATATATCTCGTTACCATGGAGACGACAATTATTTTAATGTTCTATTATGATTTAAGGGACTCTCTATGATCGTATCTAGTTTGGAGAAGACAGGTTTAACCGTTCATACGTGGCAGACGAATATATATGTAATATTTGAGTGCCGTAACCAAGAAGACGATAATTAGTTTAGCATTCAAAAGTGCTTGGCCCTCTATCATTACCAACTTTCGACTGAACCTTTCACTTAATTAAGGCAGATGAATGTGTTTCTAACGTTTGAGTCTTGTTACCACAAATCGGCATGACATTTGTAATGATTAAAACATGATTGATAGTTCCCTATACAATTTTGATTGAAATCGGTTCAAACCTACTTCATGCTCGAGTATGTGTTTAGCAATTGGGTCTCGTTATGATTGAAGTCTTTACGGTAGAGTCCTATATAAGAACACACAGTTTTAAGAGAATTGGTTAGCTGTTCTCACATGATAAGCGAATATGCTTTAAGAAATGAGTTTCTTTACCGTGGAAAACGCAATTAGTTCAATTAACATTCTAATATATTGGAAATCTTAAATCCTCTTCTCATTATAGTAAATTTGTATTGATATTTTTTAACCATTCAGAACTGACAGATGAGCTGACCAGGTAGATGTGTGGTCTGAGGCATTAGGACAGCGACTCGAAGGTAGCAGGTTCGAATCCCGGTAGGGACATAGATGTTTGTGAATTTTAACGAGCATTGCACGCATCCCATACAAAATAAAGTTTATCAAATGGCAGATGAATATGTATCTAATGTTTGACACCATGGAACTGTGATAAGCTGAATTTGGAGTACTGTTGAAGTATGGCTATCCGCTGTATCACCTCAAGATTTTTCTGTCTGAGGCTTTATTAAGCTATAAGCAGTGATACGCAACTGCGTAGAAATTAGAAAGTGTGTCACATCGAATCCCACTGTTAATTACAAGAGTTGTTGCGGATAGAATTTACTCTACACCTCATAAATCTAGATAAGTAGAGAGTCGGGTAATACTGGATGACGGCTAGTATCGGACGTTATTAATTTCTGCTAGTGAGAGACATGTGAAAGCACAAGTTGTCTACCATGTCATTGTAGCAGCAGACTAGAGAAGTAGATGACGCTATTGTGAGTTAGTTGAGTTCGTCTCGTGGAAGCAGTGATGTGAAAGTTATATTTTTTCTTGTTTTCCAATGCAGTTGATTTTACTGACTTTTGTATACAGCTTGGTAAGCAATAAAGTACTGTTTTTACGGTAGTTTATGGAGAAGTAGGCGAGGAAACATTCATTTGTTACATTTAACATCGTCATACATCTATGATGTTTAGATGTCAATACATTAAAAACTCATTTCACTAAAAACAACCGTCAATCTCTTGTAACACTAGACATATCAAAGTACAGGCATTTGAGTATTTATAATATAAATAATAACATTTTGTATTGTTATAAAACAATTAGTCAAGTTTGCCCTTATAAAACATTTTTATGATTATGTACACGCGTCAAACCTGAAATATCATGCTATTAGATTACCATGCGTAACTGTAATAATTATACGTATATGCTATTACAATATCGATCATACTACATAAAATGAACGGTCAATAATAGCAATCATATTACATAAAATTAACCACTATTTTGGAAGAAGTTATAGTTTTCTTCGATTTCCCTCCAGTCATATCCTGACATTTCTTTTAATCCTTTTTTGTTTCATTTAATGAATTCTCTTGAACTTGCAGTTCTGGCACGTAGTGGAAGTATATTATAACATTTTATACGCACATATTTATAACTGTTTTGGGTCAATTGCAGTCTTAGTTTAGGCAAATTTAGATTATTTTTTGTCTAGTATCGTGCTCATGAACCATCATTCTTTGGTTAAAACATGATAAGTTGTTTTTAGTACATATTTCAAACACTGAAAAATATACAGGCAGGGTAAAGTCATAACTTGAAACTTCATAAAAATATTTCTACATGATTCTCAAGGTTTCACATTTTCCACACATCTAAGAGCTGCTTTCTGAATTTTAAATATTTCCTTAGCTTCCGTCACATTCCCCCAAAACAATATCCCATACGACATACGGGAGTGAACGTATGCATAGTAAGCATTTACCATGAATTCTTTTGATACCAAACTCCTTAATTTCCTTAATAAATATATATTACATGCAAGGTGTTTTGATAGATATTCTATATGAGTAGACCAATTTAATTTTGCATCTAGGTATAATCCTTCTAATTTTCATAGAACTTTTGAGTTACGTATAAGATTTTTCTGTTTAACGAAAAGAGTATAAATTCTGTTTTCTCATTATTTATTGTGAGTTTATTATAATTAAATCAACTACTAAGTATTTTGAAGTTATCCGTTCTGTTACTTAAAACTACTTCTATATTTTCATTACTGTTAATTCAAGTCGTATCGTATTCATGTAATTTTAATTCACTTGACTAGCAGGCGAACATCTACGTCAATCCAAATTCACCATCACATCACCAACGCGGCATCGCACTGGAGCAACACTGCCCGATTTAAACGCTGCATCTGTTCCCTCAACTTTGGGAGCTTGTGTGTGCATCCGATGAAAGGAAATCTTGAACGTGAGGGAACGATCTGGAGAAAACAATGAAATTTTCACGTTTATTTCTTACAGTCCCATTAGAAAGGAAAAATTGATAAAGGCCAAGGAACGATTCCTGAATCTGCAAAACCTAGTCACTAGTTTCCAAATCTCAAAATGAAGAAAATTTCATAAAGCCCATGAAAATTGTGTCAATTATAATTTTAAAGACGTGATTGTGTTACTAACAATGAACAAATACAGTTAGAAAATTGTAACGAAAATGCGAAAATATTTTAGTGCCCGATACTGCCTTCCAAATATTCTACTGAAAATATCATACTTTATAAATTTATCCATATTTGCTCCATTATTAAATTTTATAATTAGATTGTATAGTATGTTCTTCATCCGGGAACAATGATTTCAGAAAAGCATTACAAATTGAGTCGTTCTCCGGAAGAGAGTCTTATAGGTCCATGAACCCTTTTGTGCAGATCATTTTAAATGAAAAACCTTATTCTTCAATTCGACCAATTTTCATATTTATGTGACAGGTCTGTGAGGAACGAGCTTATGATGAATCGCTTAGTACGAAGTGAACGTTAACTGTGTTTGTCTGTGTATTATGAACTGAACTCCATATTGAACTTATTCTTAACATGTTCCAGCATCATGTGAACTTTTCTTTTAAGGATACCTTAATTTTAATGCCTGGACCAAACGTATTTATAAAACTTTTATTGCAAGATTTTAAACGCAACTATACTTAGGAAGCTTATATAAATTTTGTTTCAAATATACTTTCAAAACGAAGCTCTCTCGTTCTGCCAGTAGATTGGAACTTGGAATAGAGTTTTTCAGTTCAGAATCGCCCTCAACGTTCTTTACAATCTTCAGAAAAGTAACTGGACAATTTCTCAAAACTAAACCTCTTGGGGTATTGCAATCTTGCATTTCCGAATGTAGAATTTTGGATTTCAAAATCGAATCGCATCCTCAAAGTCGTAATCCTAGATTTTGGAATTTTGGTTTCAAAATATTTAACTTCAAAATGGAACTCTCCTCCTTTCGTACCCCCCCCCCCCGGAAAATCGGGTGATTTTTCAATTTAAAATTGTTTTGTCCTGCCGCCATTTTGTGTTACAAAATTCAAAAGTTTCGCTTTCAGAATCTCTGGATGTGAAATTTCACGACAATTAGACTCGCATTAGACTCGAAATGTGGGTCATACTGAAGACATGTGTTTCACTTCTGGATAGTAATTGTTCTGTAGAAAAAGGATCGATAATAAATTAATACAAATTACACGATCGTACCAAAATATATCATTATGCTAACTAAACTTCTAAGTATGTTATTAGTTTAAATTTCAGTTACTTCATTTATTTTTCTGTGAATTCGAAATTTAAAGCATTATTTAAATACTAGTATAAGAATCATAAACTTTGATTTTCGTTTTGCTCGAAGCATTCATTTCGCACATGAGCCTTTTTTTGGAGAACCCCTCAATTTATTTCCTCTCAATATTTTTTCCACATCATTTTTAAAAGCTATCTACAGGGTAATTCTCTCGTTAGAGGACCCAAACAATTCGTCGGCTGAGAATTGTCTATAAAAATTATGCTATTGAGATAATGGATTGAAACTTATAAACGCTTACCTTCAACGATGCAAAACAAGATCTGTTCACAATGACTGCTCAAAATGTTCTGCTTCCACATCCAAGGGTACTTCAATGTTTCTCGAAATTCTGGAGTACTTTTCTCAAAGTGTAGACGTTAACGGTTTGAATTTCTTGACGTAAAGCGTCTTGAGTTGTTCGATTGTGCGGGGTTTGTTGTTGTACACTCTGAACTTTAATAGGCACCAATAAAACAAGTCGGCAGGTGTTAAATTGGGAGATTTGGTGGCAAAGCTTTGTTTAGATAATTCTGTTTGACTGTGTACATTGTTACTGACGCGACATTCGACTCAACTTCTGAGATGGGGACGCGGAAAAAAATAACATATGCAAGTCACTGGACGAGACCATTACCTCCCGGAGGGCGTCATGATGCTTTGCATCGTCGACAGTATGTGTATATAAGTTTTAACGCTATTATCCAAAATAATAATAATAATAATAATAATAAACATTTTTATAAGCAATAGTTTGGGACCTCTAGCGAGAGAATCACCCTGTATTACGATATCATTAGACTCTTCTCTAAATATCCAGTATAATGGTAATTAATTCTTGTACTTGTAAGTTAATTATAATTACTAGTAAACAAATCGTTCTTACTGCAAATTAATTTACTTGCAAATAAATTGCTTTAATTGGAAATTAATTTCATTTACCTGTTGTTGCTACAAAATCCTTGTTGAGTCTGTCCCAAGAAATCCAATCACTAACAATAAGGGTGACAACTACGGAAGTGGCCACAACAGAACCTACCCAGAAAATAAGGATACGGGGAATGTTGGAGCGTCGCCAAATTTTTCTGAACCAAGAAGACCATTTTGGATAAAGGTTATCTTGAAGCATCATATCAGTCACCATGAGGGCTGTGATGAGATCACCAAGCCAAGTGCCACAGGCAGCAGCTTTCATAACACTGCAGAAAAATAGCAAAATAAAATTACTTATGGATCAACTTACATGCATAGTAGAGGATATTAGCTTATAAATATTTATATCATCCAAATAGACAACGCTATATAAATTCTTAATACACTACATTGTTTTTACTGTCGTGAAAACATAAAATACAGCATAATAAAGTTATTGGCTATTTAAGTAAGTATGAAAGCACTTGCAGGAGATTTGAACCCCAGACCCTTCAGTTTGTAAGTCCAAATCTCAAGTCCAACGATTCAAGTTGCACCTTACACAAGCATTTGCCGAGAAGCAAGAAAATGCACTACATCTCCTGCTATACTTCTTAGGGTCAGTTCTACAATCGACCGCTAAACTTCTAGTCAGCGCTAAGTTGAGG
>JAGDQP010030640.1:0-22476 GCA_022664845.1 Lepisma saccharinum | reverse complement strand
ATGCCAAATTTCGTATCTCTAGCTCAAACGGTGTGGAAAATGATTTTTAGGTCCGCCATTTTGGATCCAAGATGGCGTCTTTGGATACATCATGTAATATTTTAGTAACATACAAATGATAACATTTTAGTAACATACAAATGTATAGTGTTACCAAATTTAATATTTCTAGCTGCAGCCGTTTAGGCTGTGTATTCTATACAACAATTGGTTCAGCGGCCATTTTGAATCCAAGATGGCGACTTTTTTCAACATTTCGTTATATTTTCTTGAACTACTAGTGACAATACACCTTTATGTCAAATTTCGTTTCTCTAGCTCAAACGATATGGAAAATAGATTCCTTACTTCCGCCATTGGATCCAAGATGGCGTCTTTGAACTCATTAGGTAACATTTTCGTAATCAAAAAGTGATGTTGTACCTTTATACCAAATTTGATTTGAATAGCATCAGCGGTTTAGGCTGTGTATTCTATACAACAATGGGTTCGGCGGCCATTTTGGATCCAAGATGGCGACCGATTTTGCTCATTAACGAACTTAACCGAGCTATTAAGCCTAGAAACAACATATAAAAATTTGGTTCAAATATCTTCAAAATTATGGCCGCTAGCGTGTTAATATATATATATAAATCATAAATCACAGCCATATTCAATCCACTAGTGGATGAGGCCTCTCCCCGAAGGGAGGAGTTGGTCTACTGCTCCCACGCTTACCAGACGGGTTGGGAGAGGAGAACCGAAGCTCTCACTGTGATCGCCACTGTCTTTTATTCACAGCAGCTCCCCAATTGTCCTCACGATGCTGGGTCAACACCGAAATTTTTGAGCCCCCACCGGCAATCGAACCCGGGACCGCTCGCACTGAAGTCGATATATATATACTTTCATATCGTACCGATCTCAATAGGTATATTTTTCTTCGAAATCTACCTAAAAATGGCCCGCTAAAAACAGCAAAAATGATTTACATTTTGTATTGGCCAATATTTCTATCTGAGCAAAAATAATGGGTCATTTTAATGCTCAACAGTAAGTGATTTCTATGACGAGTTCCTTTTGTTTTTTTCTATTCGAATATGAATAACTAAAGATTAATTGAAAAAAAATATTTTCACACACTGAAAAAAATATTAATACACGTGTGTACACAGCTATTCTAAAATTATCTTCGATAGAATGTATAGAAGAAGGATGCAAGTTTATCATGTTCTCCTGAAGATGGATTTGACAGATCTTGGACACTTAAGTATTCCAGGAGAACTTTTTTTTGTACAAAATATATTTCTATAAATTTTTTGCTCACTAATTTTTTAATCGCATGTCTATCATACATATCTTAGGATATGAACTGTAAAATTAACTGCGCTTTCCTGGAGATTAAGTTAATAATCCTTTTTCCTCTTACTGGTAGATCTATACCAAATATATCATTACAATAATTCACAGCCATATTCAATCCACTACTCGATGAGGCCTCTCCCGGAGTGAAGAGTTGGTTTACTGCTCCCACGCTGACCAGACGTGTTAGAAGAGGAGACCCAAAACTCTCAACTGTGTTCGCCACTGTCTTTTATTCACAGCATCTCCCCAAATGCATCACGATGTTGGGTGGGCACCGCTCCAGACTCTCTCGATTTGGAAAAAATCCCTTGGTTGAGCCGGGAATCGAACGCAGTTTTCGAGGTAGCATTTGTGCCTAACGTCCGTAATCTGTAGAAAGATGAGACGAAGTAATCCGTCACGATAGCGAAAGAAACGATGCAATTTATATTTGCGCAAATTTATCCTCCGCTCGTTTCGTTAACAAAAGATTCCTCGAATATTATTGGATAATAAGCCGAGAAGGTGGAAATCTTGGGAGAGTAAGATCAGAGGAATAACCTTCCAACCGAGCTCTTCATAACTGCTTTTGTCATGTTAGTGAAATGTGGACGGGCACTACCGTGATGCAATATCACATGTTGATTTTGTTTAAATGCTGCGGTATCCATGTATATTTTTTTTAACCTTTGCCTTATGATAGTTGATCAATGTTTATCACAGTTGTGAATTATCGAGTTGATTGAAGTGGATCATCATGGATTACAGCATTTAATGGATCTTGATCAAAGTCTTGTTGTACGTCAAGTCAAAGTGACTCTCTGAAACAAGAAAGCCTTTTTCCTGCTACACTTTCCCCGACGCCATTCTCCCTGTACACAGCACAAACGTTTCTAGTCCTCTCTTGCTACCCTTAATCTTCGGTTGAACTCAAAGATAAGAATATGTCGGAAATATTAGTTTTCCCCCCACTTGGCACTTCATTTTTCCCTGACGGACGATAAATAAACTCCTACACTGTTGGCAGCCGAATAACGAACGATACAAAATTGTGCACCAACCCAATACTTTTCTTTTTTAAAAAATGTGCTATGTCTAAAATTACGACGACTATGGTTCTGAACTTCCATACCGGAATGAACATTTTCGAAACAGACACACACACACACACACACACACACACACACGAAGGAGGGAAAAGATCACTGGTGGAAAACATACGGAAAAGAGAGAGAGACTCCGAATTCCTCCTATTCCGACAGTAACCCAAACCATGACCCCTAGAACGTGCAACTAAACACCTTATGTCTGTCATAGCTCATTTCGAATTCCCAGAAAAAAAAAACAACACTACATTTAACCCAGGCGACAGATGTGAAAATATATAGACTTTAAAACGAATTTGATACCCGGTAATCATGCAGCTCGTAATGTCATTTTCACCGTTTGTTTTACAGCGTTTGACACGCCTCCTTTATTGGTCTCGTTCCTTTCGTATTCTACGTTTGCATCTTGCATTTTTTTTTTTTTTTTTTTTTTTCAAGCCCTTGCCTTTGCGTGACAGTCTCTTCGGTTTCGCCCCAGGAAACGGTTTTGGGGGCTGCCTTCCTTCCTTTGCACGTAATTTACTGCGATAGAGATGAGTTGAAGGAAAACCGTCTCCGACAGGGTACTTTTCTTTTTCTTGACGATAAAAACATCCTTTAAAGACGAACTGCAACAAAGGACGGTGTCGAGGGGTCATGTCACAACCTTTTCAAAGGCATTGTTGTAAAACATTGTTTTCCCATACTTATCACAAATTTAATCTGAGATCATAAAGAATTATTGTATATGATAAATACAAGTGTTTCATACATGTTTATAGTGTATCTAATTCAGTATATTCCCACGAAATAGGAGGTACGAACAAAAAGTTCCCGGACTGCATTGATGAAAATGAAATCCAGGATTTTCTTTTTTCAATGCTCTCTACTTCCCAGTAATTTTTCTTATGTATGAAGATATAAATTCTAGTCTATTTTCATTGCAAGAAATGCCGCTTAGTTTTCAGTACTGGAGGAAGACAAGATTTTAAAATTTTGTTTTGAATTATTGTTTCCCTGTTTGTGGTTGTTAGTATTTGAAAACTTACTTGTATGTTATCCAAAATTTTGGAATAATGTTACATTGTTGTTTGAATTACATTGTTCTCCAGTTCTAAACTGGACCGGCAATGCTATGAATTTGAATTTTTATTTTATTTAAGGCCTACAGGCAACTTTGGCTCAGGCCGGATGGAAGAATCTCGAGAACACGGGACTAAGGAACTGGAAGGAAACAAGAGGATCTTCGAGAAACCCCACATATACGGTGTTTGTCCACCACAAAACCCACATGACATAAGCTGTGATCGAACCGAGGACCCCATGCACCAGAGGTGAGCGCTCTACCACTGAACCACCGCAATCCCCCGCAACACTATGAAGCAAATGTCAAAGGGTTACGTTTTAATTTAACCTGATGATGACCTGCCCCAAGACAGACCTATGAGCCGGAAGTCCCTGGACAGGGTAAACTGATGATGTTTTGACATTGCCTTCTATCAGATGAAGGTGACGCTCTAAGGACATGACCTATAATTTAAACTAGGTTTCGAATTTCTTGTGTCTTCACGGGTAACGAACTCGGGATCTTTGATTACAAAGCAGCAAACGTTACACCTCATTTACTAAGATTACACTCACAGATTACATTAAGGTGTAATAAGATTGTATCATTACTTTTCGTATTCTAGCCCTTTTCCTCTACACAAGCGCAGTACAGGAAATATTTTGCATAAATTGTACCCCGTTATGAACCTTAGTAAACTTTATACGCTTGGATCACTTTAGTAATTCATTACTTCGGCCCGTGTCGATTTCCTTAGCTGTTTAGTTTTCAAAATCCACAATCCATGCACCAGCTGGATTTTGAACGGGATGCCTTGGAAATGTCTTGGCGCTCCGGACCATACTACGGTGGTCGACAGAAGCTTTAAATGTACTGTACCACACTTCCTGCAGACAAATGTTCGAGCCTGGTTCCAAAAGAACGCAGTGCAATCTCCAAATGAATTCAGCTCCACCCTCATTTAGCTACTTTCACTGAAATGTGTGAGTGCTCTTCATTCGTGTGACTTGAAACCGTGATGGTACGCATCAGATGATAAATACAATCTTCTCCTATGGCCAACCCATTCTCCAGATCTCACACAATGAGATTTTTTTTCCCCCTTTAGGGCTTCATTAAAAGACAGTTTACGTGTCACCATCATCTCTCCAGGATCTTTATGGACGGATAAAACGTACTCTGTATGATATAACACTGGGAATGCATCGCCGTGTACGGCAGGAATTCCGAAATATGAGTAGCTACGCAAGTTACACCCAAGTGACGAAATAACCCATTTATTCAGTTACAAAAATCCCGTCATACTTTTGTGAATAATATGCACGTGGAGCAGGAATCGGATCCCAACTTTTTTCACTGCATTCTTGGAACTGTATCTTGTTACTGGCTTAAGGTTAATGTATAGCAACGATCTCCAACAAAAGATGGTAGCACTGTCTCCGTATATGTCTAATGTATTTTTATCGTTGCACGAAATTTCAATGCTGCTCCTACAAATTCAAGCCAAGAGAGTTCGAACAACGCCGATTTTTAATTTTAATTGTTTCTTGATTGTTGAAAGAGCTTCATTGTTATAGGTTTTGATATTCACAACAACAATCAAGCGATTTCAACAATGAAGAAAAACGAAACGGCATTGATCGAACTCTTGAATTGGTTATGAACTTTCTTCCCTGAAAGTTAGAACTCTCTAGGCATGAATTTGTAGGAGCAGCACTGAAATATCGTGTTACGATAAAAAATACATGAGACATATAGGGAGGTAGTGCTGCAATCTTTTGCTGGAGATCGTTGCTTTACATTAACCTTAACCAAGATAGTTAAAATGCAAAACCAATAAGTGATTGCGGATTTGTGTAGTCTTTTTCTCTTCAGATGCCTCGTTAATTTTTTTTTAAGAACTTACCCGAATAAACAACAGAGGGCGAAAATAGACACACCGCAAAAAAAAAAAAAAAAAATGTTTTTGAAAGTTCTTTAAAACAAAAAATCCTTTATAGCAAAATTACCACAGTAAAAAATCTATGCATGGATTATTCGAGTTTCCTTTTTACTCACTGGAATATTGACTGAAAAGTAAAACGACGACAACGCCATCTACCGATCCTGTTAACAGTTTTATCTTCGCCTCTTGGCTGTAATAAACTGCTAAGCCTTATAATATGATGTCAAGCATCTTGACATGCTTCACTAAAACTTTCCAACAAATTAAGTTTCCTTTGCCAAACTCGAAGATCTTATATCCTTTCATTATTTTTTTTTCTTTCTTTCGGTTTTGAAAACAGTTTTTTTTTTCAGAGTTTATGAATTAACAAGACAAACAGTGGTAAGCTTCATGGTTATAAGGAACGATGTTCTTTTTTTTTATGACACTATATAATCCTGCCAAAAATAGGATCACTAAAAACAAATCAAACAGAAGAATGCGAAAACTCTTGTTTGAAAGAGTGGCATGAAAGTGTTAAGCGACGTAACTTGAATTAACATATCTCTACACACACAGTTCATCCGGTTGGAAATGGAGTTATTTTTAGATACTAAAAAGTACGTAAAATTTGCAAACTATGGTTGAAGTATAATGTTCTCGATTCTTTTTTTTTTCTTGTAACACAAGTGAACATAAAATATGCTAGAAATCATAAAAAAAGCCAGCACGAACTGGGCGACAAATTAAACTGGAGTGCAGCCAAAATGAATAATTGTTAGTTGCTCTGCCGATGTAGGTTGATCCTTTATGACAAGTTTGATCTTCTCCACTAGAGGTACTAGGCACGTATCCAGAATTTGGTTTCGGGAGGGGTCCAAGCACTTCCGGGGAAGGGGGTCCAAGGTGTGTTTGGGCATGAAAGGTATATTAAATATATATAATTTACCTCTGAAGTGATACTATTTTTTTCAAAAAATTTCGAGCTTTGGGAGGGGGGGAGGTCCGGACCCACTCCCTAGATACGTGCCTGAGAGGTACTCATTATTTTGATCCGCAGTAGGTTCTCCTTAAACGACGTTGATTGATTACTTGCGCCATCTCGATATGCTGAGTCCATTAACTTACATCGGTTACAAGACGACGTCCAAAAATTCTGCCAGAATTTTTAGTTTCGAGGATGCAACGCCACAATTGGCGGATGTGAGTTTTGCTTCATTTTTATAACTTTTTCAAACGTAAAACCTTTAAAATTGTGGCTGTTTGCTCGAGAATTTCGGAGTGACATCCCTCTCATTGTGATGGTCTGGCAGAATTCCTAGAGACACCACTCTTCATGCCTTCAATTTAAACGATAGTAAACCTGTAAAGCCATTTGACGCAATGGCTCAATGTTTAAGACAAAAGTTAGAAAAAACACGGTTCTATAAATTCAGCGGTGGAAGAACTTACCCGAATTGAAACCTCTTTCCCAAAGAGTTCCTGAAAAGAAACTGGGACCCGATTCCATGATCCGGATCCGAGTAACTGGATATAAGATGTGGACAAAGAGTTGCGTCCTAGATCCAAATGCAATTCCTCAATTTTAAAATTTATATTAAAGTATTCGGTTCCTTGACCCGAATTCAGATCTTCAATTCCAAGACCCATATCCAGGTATCGGATTCTAACGTAATGATCCTGATTCAAAGATCCGGATTCTCGGTTTCAAAATCCCCGAATCCTTGGTTCCAAGATCTGGCTCTGAATACCCGGTTCTTAGAACCGGATCCGGGTACTCGGTTCTAATAGCTATTATTTGGAACAGAATCCGTTAGGATACGTGTAATACGGATCAGAATTCATGTGTCCATTGCTACTTTCGAACCCTCTACCCGTCCTTAAAACTTTTTTTTTCGAGCTACATTTAAAAGTTTATTTTCATTTTCAGGAATTTTGAAATTATGTTCGAATACCAAGTAGAATAACTTATTATGGCATTATATACCAAACTGAAAATGTGAGCGCGACAATTCGTGATTTAATTTTCCACTTTGTGCAAAAAAAATCCACTTTAATTTCATACCAGTAGAGTCGTGGGGATTTTTGAATTTCTGAATTAAAAAATCGTTACAAAACTAAAATCATTGGAAATCGGAAATCGTTCAAAACCGAATATAATTAAAATCGAAAATGTTAGAAATCTAAAATCATTCGTACAGAAAAATCTTTAGAAATCAAAAGTCATTCATATAGACAAATCGTTAACAAATCGCAATCGATCAAACAAAAAAATCATTATATTCGATATATCGAATATTCGTTTTCGATTTTTTTACGATAACAATGTTTGGATATTTTCAAAATATCGATCAATCCCGAAAATGATTATATTTTGTGATAAGGCAGAGGCTTTACTCCATGTTCAGAATAAAACACTGATAAAATGGCCTACAAGCAGGCCAAAAATCAAGTCATTTTATAATAGTTTTGACAGTAGAGAAAATAAATTCTGCATGTCTTTATTCAGGTTCCTCGTCATATGGTATTATACAAGTGTCATAAACGTTTCGTTCACCTATGGCTGTCTTCTTCAGAGACGTTTTGGCATTTTGCCTGACATGTAAGCTGCACTCCATTTTGAATTATCAAATAGAAACAAATAAAGCCGACCGGGGGGGGGAGCCGTGCGGTCTATGGCGTTAGGCCAACGACTCGAAGGTTCCGGATTCGAGTCCCGGCAGGGGGCACGAGTGTCTTTTAACTCGAACGTGACGGATAATCGTGACGGGCCGAAGTCAACAGTTACTAGACTGGCCCATATAAAAAACAATTTTATTCAAGAATTCAAGAAACAAAGTCAGAAAAAAAATACTGACTCCCATTGATCTATTTTTACAATTAAGTAACAGAGCTCTTTTATTACGAGCTACAGAACTTTGATAAGGAAACATGAACTTGAAAAAACAAACGAATGCATTTATCACATATTATGCTTAAATCCTTATTCGCCAAACCGTTTACTTCTGCAAACCTCACGTATCATGTAGCGGTCTAATTAAAACAACGCCAACTAAAACTATTTCTCCACAAATCAAAGAGAGGCATTCCAACAAGTTGGCAACACTGTCCCCTCTTAACAGTGAGTTGATTTCCCTGGAATGTGCAATGCCGACCAAATGTTCACATAAGCATGGAGTATTTTCAGCTGTATGGTGATCTCATTTTCTACATTGCAGTCAAACGCGTTAAAATGTCGTCTGTGTGCTGAACCAAAGGCCAGCTACGTAGCATAAATATGTATGGACGTGGGTTTGAGGTCGTATGTCATTTCTAAAATGCAGGTGCAAAAAGAATGTGTTCTATGCTTGATTTATGAATGTTGTATTGAAGCGTTTCCAACCATGAACGTTGATCTTCCCTCGTAATTTTCATTCAAATTGAACATAATGACTAAAAGTTCGCTTGTTATGATTCCACATACCTATTATCACACTCAATGGTATCTCATGGACCGAGTGGTTACAGCTCCTGCATTCTGTGTCACAGGTCCCGAATTCGGTTCCCAGTTCATGGATTTTTTTTTAAATCCAGTATCTTGAATACAACTCCGGAGCTGCTAAGGAAACAACCCTGATCATGGAAGCCAACAAAGCGGAGATAAGAGCATTGGTGAACGAATTTTGGAGGCGAATGGAGATAATTTTGAGGCCAAATTCTGGTGATTTTCATAGCGATTTTTCTTGTCCCTACTTATTACTTTTGTACACATATTTTATTTGTTCGTTTCCCTCGAAGACTGCATTTAAAAAGGTTTAATAGTCTTTAATCTCTCATTCATAGTACGGGTAGCCAGATCCGAAATCAGGATAAGAATCTGAATACGGATATCAGAAACCCGAATCCGAATCTTGATTTGCATATTCGAAACTCAGATTCGTATCTGGAGCTAAATATTCGGAACTCGGATCCGTATCTGGAGCTAAATATTCGGAACTCGGATCCGTGTCTGGAGATGGATATTCGGAACTCGGATTCGTATCTGGAGCTAAATCTCCGGAACTCGGATCCGTATCTGGAGCTTCATATTTGGAACTCTGATCCGTATCTGGAGCTGGATATTCGGAACTCAGATATCTGGATCTTCGAAACTACGATCAGTTTCAGCATTCGAAATTCGAAACTCGAACCCGCCTTTGGTTCGGATCTGGATTTAAATATTTGAAACTGAACTATATCCGGATCTGGTTACTCAGAACTCGGGGATACGGTACGCACCTGGATCTGAATTTTCGAAACTCTGTTCCAAATGTGAATCTGGATTTTGGAAACTCGGATCCCCATTCTAAAGTTGATTTTCGAAACCCCAATCGGCATCTGGATCGGTACATTCGAAGTTCTGATTCAGATCCGGATCTGAATATTCAAAACACAGATCCGAATCGAAACTCAAATCTGGGTATGGAAATTCGAAATTTTGAATCTGGTTACGGATATTGAAAACTTGGATCTAGATCTGTGAATCAGAATCATTGAAAAGAGCTTTATTGTTATAGGCACAACAACAATGAAACGATTTCAACAATGAGCAAAATAGAAAATGAAAAATCGGCACGGATAGAACTCTTGAATTGGTTACGAACTTTCTTCCCTGAAAGTTTGAATCCTCTAGGCTTGAATTTGTAGGAGCAGCATTGAAATTTCATGCATCGATAAAAATACATTAGACATATATGGAAATAGTGCTGCCATCTCTTGTCGGAGATCTTGGCTTTACACTGACCTTAAGTGGAAGGTACCTCATTTGTCTGGTATGACTGAGGATGACCCTGGATAAAAATATCAAGAGGGTCTCCCACTGGTATTGAACTAAAGACCTCCCGAACGTAGTACCAATCAAAACTTTCATTACGTTTGCATGACTAAAGTTCCCCTTGCCAGATATTCTTCTATGGCCTATATTTTTTATTTTGAAACAACACGATTCACATTCTTTTCTTGTTATAATAATACTCATGTATGTGGAATGGTGCTTTGTTCCCTCCCTCTATATAGACTTCATGCGCCAAATTCTTATTTCTCATTTGTCAGGAGCGAAAGGAGCTCAAGTTTCTCTACCCCCACAAAACAATAAACTGCTTTTTCATTGGCAGATGACATTCCATAGTTTTCATTACCTTCTCCTATTCCTGAACGTGACGAGGAAAGACATATTTTTGATTTTGTGCCAAAATTCTTTTCTTCTTTTCGTTCAATGACTTACGAAGTGTCAAGACTTGGTTAACCTACATATCTTAAACTAGAGTGTATGCTTCACATGAAAGACGAATCTGAAGCAAGCATTCAGGTTACTTCATCATCACCACTATCATTAGTATCGTCCCATCCCTCTTAGTCCTCGAACTAAACCTTCAATCAGTGGCGAATCATGACTATTTTGAGTCTGTAAGCGGTAATCTATATTCAAAAATAACTTACGAACAATTAAAGATCCTGTAAAAATAACCGCTCCTGTCACTTTCTGAGAAAATTTCACATGTATTTGATACACCACATGCCCCTATTCCCATTTCAAGTATTTATGTTGACTCCAAAGATGGCGGATCCAAGATGGCTGACGGTACTTGATCTCAATTATACTGTGAATAGTTACATTTATGTCCTTTGTACAAATTATATGAGTAGTTCCATAGTTTTGAATCATCCTGGCAAACTTTGATACTACCCATTAACTCTCAATGGGGAAAGGGTGTTATGAACTATGTAGTTCTTTCTGGAAATTATGATAGACCCCAGAACATGAGCTATCATACATCTTTCCATGTAATTCCGAAATAAAATTAGTCCGCGTGCGAGTCAAGGAAACGAGAAAAACAACAGTTTACAGTATGATTATCAAAATTATTCCCCTACTGCATGTTTCAGAACAATCTTTTTCTTGAATTCATGAATGTAACCTGGTACAATGCTCCAATGCTTATATGGACGATTCGCCACTGATTTTAATAATCAATTGTTTCATGTAAAGTGTCACAACTAATTTCCGTCCCTCTCATTGTATTGTTCTCCTCTCACATATGCAAACAATGCATTTATCCCGTTATTCTTTTTTAATTTTATGTTTTGTCCGCTGTCTTACTGCATGCTGAGATGTATTAATAAACTCTCTTTCCGCTAACTAACCAGAAAGCTGTAAACACTATACTGAAATAATTCCTAATACTCATTACAATAAAAGACTCGTACCCAGACGCAAGAGTACACTGTCGTCAAGTTAGTAAGTATTATTCTCTATCAAGGCTCGGCAGTAACAGTATAGCTTTAGTAGCACATCCAAATGTTATAAAAAGGTAAAGAAAAAAAAAACCTTCCCAAGACTATCACAACATTAAAGAAGAAACATTCCACAATAAATAATATAAACATTTCCGATCGTAAAGACTATGAACAATCATCTACATGTTTTACTCGCAACTCTCATGTCTATTAATGATAAATATTTGTTCTCTTTCTGTTCAGAGATTATTATCACATGTCTATCTGCTTCGTCATCTAACAGATATAGCTCTTAACACTTCGGTTTTGTTTTCAAAAAGTGTGTTTGTATGAAAGAGAGAGAGAGAGAAAAAAAATGAATTAAAGAGAGAGAGAAAAGAAAGGAACAGAAATAAAGAAATAAAGTAATAAAAGAAATAGAGAGAATAAAAACAGAAAAGATACAAAAAGAATGGGAGAGGGAAATAATTAAGAGAGAAAAGAGAAGAAGAGAAAGAAAAAAGGAAGGAAGGAAGGAAGAAAGAAAAGAGAAAAGGGAAGGAAAGGGAGAGAGAAATATAGAACGAGACATAAAGAAAGAATGTGAGAAAAGAAAAAGAAAGAAACAGATAGAAAAGAAAACTAGAAAAGAAAGTGAGAGCGAAAGAAAGAAAAAGAGAGAGAAAGAGATAAGAAAAATATAGAGAAAAGAAAGTGAGAAAGAAACAAAGAGAGAAGAGAGGGACAGAGAGAAAACAGCCAAAGACAGAGAGGTAGAGATAGACAGAAAGAAAGAGAAAGATAAAGAAAGATGAAAACAGAAAAAAGATACACAATGAAAGAGAAAGAAAGAATGATAGAGACGAAAAGAGAGAATGAACAAGAAGGGGAGAGAGAAAGAAAGAGTGAAAAAGAATGAAAACGAAAGAAAGAAAGGAAAATTAAAGAAAGAAAGAAAAATAAAAAATAAAAGAAAGGTAGTTTATGTAGTGTCGAAAAACAAAGTTCTCAACTCTAAAACTCTTGAAACTTTTATCTTAGTGATATTAACAATCCCGTGATTTATTAGCGAGGAACAAAATCATAGGTTGGTATTGTCCATGGTTCATCAGACTTGTCTAAGTAGTTACGATAATGGTTGAGTAGTAAAGAGCAAAGTTAAGCAAATATAAGGAACGTCCTGAATTTAGATTTCGAATATTTTTTTTATTTTTTTGTCGAGGAAAGATAGCACCTTTCCACCAATTAAAACTTGCTACAGCACTTTTGAAAGTTGCTATCACAAAGTTCCATGTGCAAATAAACCCTCTAATATAAGCAATACGCTGTTCACAGGTCACTCTTACGCCACTTGTTTATAATTTATTATTCAAATATTGTACTAGATAAACAAAAAATCAGAAAGTTAGTTTTCGAGCCTATATCCTGGTTAGAATGGCGTTATTTGTCACCGAAAAAGGTTTGGGAGAAAATAATTATCAGGCAAATCCGTACCAATTACAGTACTGTACGTGAAAACACTGGTTTTCTCTCCCTACAAGAAAAGGGAGTGAGCGAGGTACCAGGGAAATACACACGAGGTGCCAGGATGACGTCGCTCAGTGAATACTCTTCCGCGATGAGGGACGGGGAATTCAAAAGCCAAGTCTTTTAGTTGAAATAACATCTCGGCATGCGCTTGGTGAATCTGACGAAAATCCTAGTCAATGTAATTCAGGATGTACGAGTAGGGTTCGAACTCGCGTGCCATCCCAGTGTAGTCGATACAGCACAAGCACGTAAGATTAATCCGCAACGTTGATCAAAACCAATCCCATAAAGACGTATTTGTATTTCTTGTAGGTTTAATCACAATAGGAAATGGTGCCAGTAACACGAGCACACGTGATAAACACGTTATAGGAATGTTCTACCGATGTGTTGTTCCCCTCCCCCCCTCTGAATTAATACTTTTCTCTTACACTTTTTTTCTTGCTAACACCTGAATGCACTGGAAGGCAAAGCAAGCAAATATTTACACACACGTAACAAGAACCTGAGTCCTCGCACGTGCGTTGCCAAGCTGAGCTCAAAATCTCTTTTGTAGTGAAAAAAAATACATGGAAGAAACATAAAAAAAATCAACATGTGGGATGCAGGGGGAGGGTGGAAACCAAAGTCAGAATGAGTGGCAGAGGAAAGAATGGGATTTCTTCTATAGAGGACTGGCTTCTCTTGTAGTTACCGGAAGGAACGAACGGGAAACAGGCGCAAAGAGAGCTATTATTGACTTTGAATGATCCAACTTCGTCGCTACTCCTGGAGTGAAGTAAATCGAAGTTCGTGAGATCATAGAAGTCTCATACTTTGTAGACTTTTCAATAGTAATCAGTTTCTGATTTTGAAAAAGAAAAAAAAAATCTTGACAGCTTCTCAACTATCAGGGCAACCTGCAGTTTTAAAATTTTTTAGTCTACACTAGTGGCTACACAAATCTCTACAGCAAATACTGACGTCAGTTTTCCACACAAAGCAGTGAGCTTATGTAATTGGTTCTCTTTAGTACCGGAGGAGGAGCCAAAATATGATTAGGCTAATAAATAAATTTTAGACAAGTGTAATCCTCTGAAATGAGTAAAGAAAAGCATACAAATTAAAATATTCTGAACACACGTAAGTGTCTCCCATGAGTGAGTTGTAAATCTTGCTGCTCTGTATTTAAGGGGTCTCGGGTTCAATTTCCGGAATAGTGGTTTGGAGGCCACGTTAAACTGTAGGTCCCGTCCTTAGTATGGCATTTTCATCCGATGAATGGCAATGGTAAACCACCCTCTTGCCTAGAGAACTTCGGGTCAGGACCTGCAGAATACCCATCAGCCATCAGCTCCGTTGAAAAGAAAAAAATATTTTAAAGAGTTTATGAAAGGTTTTCCTGTTTGGAATATTCTGTCGGAGTCAAAAATATCTTCAGACAGCGCTGTTTAGATTACTGTCAGTTTCAATTATGACAGTAACTACTCGGATGATAAAGTCTTGTGTAATGACTAAAAAATGGCATTTTTCTTTGCATCAAAATCGGTTACGTAGATGTAAGATGATCCTGCTTAAATGTAAAGCTGTTTGGCTTTTAACTTACGCAAATAACAATTGGAAGAAACTATAGTCACAATGGCCAATTTGACAATATTTTGAGCTTCCCCCCCCCCCCCTCCGTTACGATAACTAAAATATAGACCTTCGACAGCCTTCTTCCAAATATTTTTTTAAACCGGGAATACTATTGGCTGAAAGGCCACGACAGTAGGTAATAAATACAGCGATGGAAACGAATGCTATTGACCCTACTAAAAACAATTTCTTCAGTTGGTAGGCTCAGGGAACTGAAAACAAAAACCCTTACTAAGCAAGTAGAAACTACCCAATGTGCAAAATACAGTCAGGGTTATTTACAAAAAGACAATTGCCTTTTTTCTAAACCCAAAATATGCACCATCTGAAAACACCAATCTTATACATGTTGGGAGAATAGTTATGGAACGCTCACTTTAAACTTACAGGGAATATTGGTTAGTAACTGCCATATTGTATAACTATCGGACTTCTGAATTACTACTGGGAGTTTTGTGGTTCTTAGATTCTTTAAATCAAATAGTTACCAAAAAATCGTCGCTGGTAAAATTACAAAATTGAGTTATGGCTTGGCTACCTCTGTGTTCCTCATAAGAAGAACTGCAACGTGTCGTATCTTTATGGGAGTTTCTGAGAAAGACACAAAACTTAAAAAGTTACTGCACAGCTATATTGTATGCCTTTGCTCAACTTTAAACGCTTCTTCTGAGAAGTTAAGAACAATTGGATACGTTACTTCGTTTTTCTAGGAACGAATTGTTAGTGAAAAAATCATGATCTGCTTATAGATCATTACGATTTTTTAAATTTGAAAAAAGATATCCATATACCAAGCAGTTAGGCTTAGTAAAAGACAACTCCAGGTTCGAAATGCACACTGTGTATTCTGGCAATGAGGTGCCCTAGTTCTCGACCTCTAACATTTGGTTAATATTGAATTATGGCAAGGCTTAAATTATTTCGGTTCTTTATCCTACACGACCTGTTAATGAAACACGGTCTAATTCCTGCTCGGTACTTCTTTACGCTGATGACTGCAAAATTTTTAAGACAATTAAATCTACAGAAGATACTTTCTTCCTTCAAGCCGCTATAGATTCTGTTGAAATGTGGTGCAATAATTGGTTACTGAAAGTCATTCCTTGCAAAACTGCTGCAATGCGTTTCTCACTCAAAACCCATAACACAAAATGTACGTACACATTAGCCTCATCTAATATTCCATGGGTTCATAAGACCATTACAAAGATCTGGGTATCATATTTGATGAAAATCTCAATTTTACTCCTCATATTGAATTCGTAACTTCTAAAGCACTCAAACTTCTTGGACTTCTCTACAGGTTTACCGATATTAAAGATTTCAGAGCTCTTCGGTCATATTTTCTCACTTGTGTGCTTCCTACTATTGAATACTGTTCATCTATCTGGTCTATGCCTTGTGAAACCAAGTTATCTAAATCCGCATTGTACAACACAGGGTACCCAACCTCCAACACAAATCTAACGTAGACATTTTGAATTCTCTTCACTTGAAAAACATAGACACGCGAAGAAAACTAAATGATTTAAAATTTCTTTATAAAATAATGCAGGGCACACTCAGGACCAACGACCTTCTTCCACTTAAGAGTACGCAGACAAAATTCTCGTTCACAACATCATTTCTACCTCTCAAAACCTAGATTGTGTTTGATCCAGCGATCTCTTGTATACAAATTATCACATTTTTACAATACTCTTCCTTTGCCACCAGATTTCTGCCTCAGTAAAAGTAAATTTCTAAAGACTTGTTATATAAATCTAGAATGAATGAAAAAAAAAAGATATTATTTCCTATTGCATAAGTCTTTGTTGTTATATTATTTTTATTGTTGTTGTTATTGTTTGATAGAAGAACGGTGTAAAATGGCGTTTGCTGTATCCGTGCTAATTTCTAATAAATAAATAAATAAAGTGTCTGCAAAAAAAATGTCAAGACAAATTAATTCAGCCCGCCGCGGTGTAGTGGTTCTACTTGATGCCTTCGGATCACAAGTGGAAAGGCATACTGAGTTACGAGTTTCAGGGTTTCTTTTCAATGTTACGACGTGCATATACAAAGGCATTGGTTACCGGAACAGTTCTCGCTGAGGGCGGTTATTCCTCAGATATATGACGGACTTGCCACAGCTTCCTGTTTGGCTCATAAGTTTGACTTAAAATATGAAGTACATACAGTTTTAAAATTTCTAATTGAATGTCATTTCCATCAAAAGGTAAAGGTGAAGAACGCTGTTGTTAGGCAACCCACAAAACTCTGGTGCTCTTTAGCTTGCATAAGAAAAAGGAGTGGTAACCAAAATACGTTGAAATATTACTTACGGGCGACTATAATCAGTTACGGGTATCAGGGTTTAAAATGCATGCAATATTGGCTCGCCTCGGGCACTTATCATTAAATTTGGCCACCTGCAGTCATACTTAGTGACCAATTTTGGATACCAGTTCTTTGCTCTAAATTCTCAAATTTACCGACAATAAGACACAACCGTCGTGCATTTGATCTTGGTGCCGCAAGTGCATTATTTTCTACGTATTTTCGTCAATTTCTCGTTCACTGCAACGCATCGCCCCGTGTTCTTTTCACAATCTGCTTTTGTAAATACCGTTCTTGGCGGACAGACGTCAATAAAGTATAATACATTAAGAGCTCACAAATGGTCACCACAAAATTCTTCACGTGGTCTCAGCGGCCACCAAATTTTAGCTAACTTTTTAAACCAAATTTGAAATCGTTATTAAAATTTGAAATATCCAATCCATATATCGGATTTATTTTCGGGTATCACAGTAAAGAATATAGATTCTAATATTTGGATCAGTATTTACATACTATGTGAAATCTGGATCTTGGTATGACATTATTAGTTCAGGATCAAGTAATTCAAAAAAAAAAATAAAAAAAATCAGGATAACTGCAAAAATGTTTGAATTAACCTCAAAATAAATTTGTTAAAGATTAAATTTTGATATCCTTCCTAAATAGCTGCTTGATTATTTTTAAGTTTACTAAAACTAATATTCTTATTTTCCTTCCCAGCCATATTGATTTATCGTTTCGTGGAACTAGAAAGGAAACACAGAAGAAAAGGACAATTTGAAAACAAAGTACAAACAACTCACGTAAATGGACTGATGCAGAGATTAAGGCTTTTATATACATGTCATGTGCGTGTTAGAGCTACGGTGGATAACGTGAGCGGATAATTACCTAAATGGGTTATGTGTTCGTGTGCGTGTACGTATGTATGTGTATGTGTGTAATATACCTGGAAGGGGTTTTGGAAGCAAATTTTAGTTAAAGCTATATACACGTACAGTACATAATGTGACCGGTGACAACTGATTTTTTTTCCCTTAAAAGCTTATTTACTGCTAACAAGTTGAGGGAGACAGAACTCAACAAAAAATCTCATAAACAAACTCCCATTAAAGAAATAACAACAAATGACGTTTGAATCAGTGTTGCTGGTTGGTGTTAGCCACAATCGGATCTCAAGAGAATCGAGATTGCAGAGACCGGAATCTTGATCCTGAAAATACGGATATCGGAACCCAGGAAGATCCGACACTCGGATTTCCAAAATCATGGAGCCTAGTTCAACTGGATATCGGAAGCAGAAGCTAGATCTAAAAATTCGGATATTTGAAATCAGAAGGATAGGAACCCGGCGTAGATCCGCCACTCGGATTTCCGAAATCATGGATCTCCTCCACAGATCTCGATCCAAAGATCTGAATATCCGAAACAGGAACCTGAATCCGAAACCGGAATCTAGATCTGAAAATCCCGATATCGGAAACCAGGAAGATCTGAATCCGTAGATCCGGCACTCGGATTTCCGAAACCATGGAGGTTAGATTTTGATCTAAATCCAAAGATCTGGATATCCGAATATCCATATTGCGGAAATCAGATCCTGGAACTGATATCCGAAACTGGGATCCGAATTCGTGGATCCAAGTTACGGCATCTGGATTTAAAGATCTAAATATGCGAAAGTAGGTCTCGAATATCCAAGATCCGATCTGCCGGTACAGTAAGAAAAAAACATGTAAATAATGATAGAAATTACTGTGGCTCCATTTGAATACGGGAACTGAAGTTATACTGATTTTGATCGTAGGAGCTAATACTATAAAAATGAGCATGACTGTAGCTCCTTTGATCAAGCTCAGCATGACTTTCCGAAGAAATGTGGTAAAATAAAAGTTTAGACAACCAGTGTGCTTCTGCCTTTGCTCAGTCGCAATAACTGGAATTCTTTACAATAAAGATGTTCTTCAGTTATACTGCGACCTGTCAACTCGGACTTCTCGGATAAAAACTTCCTGATGTAATTTTCATGTTATTTACATCGAAGTTCCTCTGTGCATCCTAATTGGCCGGTGTAAGATCTTCCACATTCACAAAAACTTTAGGGTGACCTGAAAGATAAATTTCCTTTGGCAGATTGAAGTAAGATTCGTGATTTTCAGTCGCGACTGGTGGATGGTCTTGATTCCATATTCCTTAGCATTTTGACATTTTTTCTTGATAGTCGGTGTACGGTACGCATACAATCCTTTCTTGACTTTTGAGTTTCCTTTTCGGTATAATTCATCCGAAAGTGAATGGTCGTTTTTAAGGTTACTGTAAAACAAAAATCTCCAACGCTAGATGGCAGCACTACTTCCGTATGTTTATCATATTTTTTGTCACCGCACGAAATTCCAATGCTGCTCCTACAAATTCAAGAGCTTTTTTCTTTGCTTTCTTTGAAAATGGCGTTCCGATTTTCACTGAAAAATATTCCTATTTTTTTAGTGTATATTTTGTTACTTCTTTCTCGGTGTATCTCTTTTGCCAGGCTAATAAGTCACCAGGTCCTTTTTGAAAAATCGATTTTTTTGTATATCTTATTTCTTGCTATTTAAAATTTCAAGAGTAGTGTCGATCTTTTAAATTTTCTTTTATGTTCATTGTTAAAATCGCTTGATTGTTGTAGTGAATATCCAATTCTATAACAATGAAGCGATTTCAACAATGAACAAAAAAATAAAAATGAAAAATTGGCACGGATAGAACTCTTGAAATGGTTATGAACTTTCTTCTCTGAAAGTTTGAACTCTCTAGGCTTGAATTTGTAGCAGCAGCATTACATTACAGACACGTGAAGGTAGTGCTTCCGTCTAATTTTAGAGGTCGCAACTTTACATTAACCTTAAGAAGATTGCAACGCTATCATATGTTCGTAAAAGAAAACTTAAACCTGCCCGTTCCAGTGAAGGCTGCAACTGACTGTATGGATGTACACTGTGGCGTCACATCCGGTGACGTTGATCTACATGTCCTTACACTACAGTGCATGTAGTATACCCAAACCGAACGAACCCACAGATCCTCTTTTAGAACCACAAACACACACAAACATACCAGCTGTAGATGTTTGCCTTAGGATGTGCCGAAAACAATCAAACACGCTGAGATCAATACAGTCTACAAAAAGTGAAGAAACCTAAAAGGCAAAGTCAAAATGGAACCATGGGATGAAGAAAAAAGACAGAAACCAACAAGTGAACCACAAAGAAAAAGAAGAAGAAGATGAAGATTGAGAAAACAGAAGCCCTGTCTAATTAACGGCCCGCTACAAGAAGAATGAAAGCTCGACGATCGATGGGCAGATTGACAGGAGAAATGGAGAATCAATAACCTTCGGAATTGGTTGTAAGATTTATGAAAAAAAAAAAAAAAAGGAAAGTATTAGAAACAAAGAAGCAACTCGCTCCGTGTTCTTATTTCCGTTTTCCCATATCCCACAACACACACCAGTTTTGAAGCGTCCACAGACGAGAAAACTAATGCGTTTCACCTGAACACATTACATTTACCGAGAGAAAACACTTCACTTAATGGTGGCCTTGTGGGAAGTTATAAAAGGAAAATAATAATAAATAAAAAAGTGCATCGATCTAAGTGGAAGACATATTTTCCGTGACTTATCAAATCATATCTTGTGTCTCTCCTAATAATTATTATTCATTTCTGCGACGTTCTCGTTCGAAACAGTGGTTAAAAAGAGAATTATATGACTAGGGCTTGTACACCAACTTACTCATAGTAACAACGCTGAAATATTTAGTTTAGATCAAGTAACTTCACAACTGTTTGAGCATTTAGGGGTCTGTCCCCCCCCCCCCCACTTTCAAAACTTGCTAAAAAAATATATCAGTTTGCACTTAAATGCTTGTTGAAAATATGTAGGCTAGACCACGAATCTTTGAATATAAACCTATTTTATTCCTTAGTACTAAGTTGAAAATGTAGTCACCAATTTTATAATACCTTAAAATTCCTATTTTACACAAAACATGATTTTGCACACCATTTCCACCGATGTTATGTACGTCTCAAGTAATTAGCGAAATTCTAGAAACAATAAAATAGTACAGTGAGTCATAAAAAGTCGTCTTCCGCCTGTTTGGTTTAGGGTTGCAAGCCTCGGTGTAGTGAGAGAGATGGGATAGGGAGTTCAATGTCATGAGCGGAAGGAAAGTACATTATTTCGTCATGGGTGCAGTTGATTTCGAGACAACGGGCTGCGAAGTTCAAACGTCAAAATGTACGTGAAAATTGTAATACAATTACTAAAAGTATCCAGTCCCAAAGCTTTTCTAATTCACCTTGACGCATCTCGGACCCTTGTAAGCGCTGGAAGCAAGTAGGTATCGATTAAAATGACTTTAACAAGTACTATGTCTACATATATTAACATCTATAGTGTGTGAATTTTTAATTTTTTATTTATGGCGTTTAGACACCTCATCTTCAGGCCGGAATAGGGTGGGGGAGAGAATGTTAAAACGTAGTCGGCCAGGGCCAAGTTAGTACAATCCATCTCGGCATTTGCCTGGTGTGACGGAGGAAAAACCCTAGAAAAACAGGATGGGCGGTCGCTTTGATAGTTGTCACAAACTTTCAAATGCTAAGCCAACGTTCAACCAACTCATCTACTGCTGATCGGTGTGTGTGTTTTGAAGTTCTAGTGTGTATGTAAGTTAGAAAGTCATAGCCCAATTAGAACAATAATCTAACCTAACATTTTAATAGACAGTCCAGGTGACAGAGGATATAGCTTTAACCCACCCAGTTCTACCAAAAAAAAAAAGTATCAAAACATCTCTTCCCACACAGAGAAAGTACCGTACCTTTCTGATTCATTTTCCAAACTCTAAAAAAAAAAGTATAGTTCGACTTGTAGACAATTAGAATTTAGACATTTATTTCTTCATAAATTTAATATTAACTTTCTGTGAGCTTTAGTGTTAACTTATTTTTTAAATGAGTAACACTGTTTAAAATATATAATTCTATATCTTATTTTAATAGCTTGTATTTCCTTTTTCATGTCAAAAACCAAAGTGTAATTTAGGTATCTAAAGCTTAATTTATAGAGCCTAAAAATCCCCGGTCTGGTAATAACTAAAGTTGTATAAAAGAACTAGAAAGAATTTAGTGTAAAAAAAATAATTTGAAAAAAACAAAAGTGTAGAAAGAACTAAAAAAAGAATTTCGCGCGGAAAGAATGAAAAAGAATTCAGTGCGGAAAGAATTAAAAAGAATTTAGCGTGAAAGAGACGGTTATTATGAAAGATTTGACTCCTAAGTTAGTAGCACCATCTAACTTCTTCTTCCGCATATTTGACGTTTGA
>JAGDQP010030639.1:0-14111 GCA_022664845.1 Lepisma saccharinum | reverse complement strand
ATATATATATATATATATATATATATATATATATATATATTAACATCGTGATAAAGTGAAGCATATGATAGGCTCGTACTGCTATATTTCAGCCAACAGAAAATGTTGAACCAATCAGAATTTCACTTTACAAAGATCTTTAAGAAAATAAACCATTGAAGGCAGAGACAGGATTGTCGTGCTCTTGAGACAGACCTCATTAATATTACTAACTTGTAGTTTATTATGCAACAGGTTCTTGGACAAATTCCTGGTACTATTCCGTCGTTTCTCTGATTAAGTAAAACCAGCAAATATCTCAGTCATGATGGGCGATTCCAAGATTAGATCCCTTAATTACAGAAGTGTTTCTAATCTTTTTTAGATGATGTGTGTGTATATATTCTCGTACGGTTCAATGAACCGAAGGTAGAAAAGTTTAGAATATCGTGTGAACAATGCACGGGAGTGTTTAATAAAAGCTTCTTTCTCACCTCTTTTTATCGATTTTTCTCTTCCTCATCTTGTATTTCCACGAAAGACCCGAGAGCTAAACTGACTCAGTAAGGAAGATACTGTATTGACAGGTTGGGATTAATTGATTTGTTGATAACTTTACCCAGTACTACACTGTTCCTATCATTTATATCAGACTTTTTCTTTGGAACTTGATATTTAAATTTATATCAATAGCACAAAGCAAGCATGCAGTCATAGTCAAATCTTTTTACACTTGCGATCGAAGACGTATCAATCCTGACCAGATGGAACCACTTAGATTTTGCTGTCATGTAGGCTACACTGTTATGATTTTCCACAATTCTCTTACTTGCTTCGTAACCATGGAGAACGTGGATTGGTAACTCGAACGGTTCTTTCGGACATATGTTTATAAAAAAAAAAAAAAATATATAAAATATTATTAAATTTATCTACCTCATCATCCAGTGAAGTTAACATCATTTCGAAATTTACTTTTGTTAAAGTGTCTGAAGTCGCTGATTGCAATGGTTTTATGCACTTCACGTCCCTTTGGTATAACCGAAACCTGCTTAAATCAAATCATGATGAGATATGCCAGATAAAGATGTTTGATTTGAATGTGACGTTTTAGTGATTAGTTACATATGACAACCTCAAGAAGATTGATTACTTTCTCTTGTAGACTTTCTTATTGTTATCGATCATTATGTTGATTGATTATCTTTGATAAGAACCGTCCACTTGAAGTGTCAGGTTGGAGAAACCTAATTAAATCAATCTTGTTTTAGAGACATTAGACCACTTAACAGACACAAAGATACACACAAAAGAAAAAAATGTCATCTGTATTTTTAATTAGCAAAACGCTCAACTCATGTTCTTCAAAAATGCATTTAATTTTCAAGTGCTTCTTAGAAAGTAGATATAATATTTATGAACACCCCGTATAAGGCCAAATGATTTATTTTCTGTTCTCTAGAGAAACAAAGAAACATTTGGAAACAATAGCATATGGTTGAGCAAATGCACAATCTGATTAATGGCTAGAATTTAGTTTACTAACCCCATGAGTTTATTTATAGTAATAAAACTAATCGTACTATGTACATTGTAAAGCGTTGGAATTAGAAATAGTGAGACGTCAAAATTGGATTTCAAACATTTAATTGAATTTTTTCGGCCGTGATAATAATTCAACAGCGCCAGCAGCAATGAGTTGAGAGGATGTTGATCTTCCTCTCTCTATTTCTTTGTCTGTATCTCTCTGTAAATCGTCTGGTACACAATCACACATCCACGCGCGCACTTGTGGGTCAGTGGGTAGTGTTAGCGGGGGTGGAAATCTCCCCCTCTCCTTTCTACTTCCTTCCATATCGATCAGTTACCATTTCCTACGCGTACAAAAGTAAGCCTGGCCCGCCCTGGAATCACATCGATTGTAAGCAAAGCATGCGCACAATATACCAAGAGTCTATTCGTCTCTTTTCCGTTTTACTCCTCTGTTTTAGTAGTTGCAACCTTTTGAGAGAGTGATGTAAAAAAGCTTCGACGAAAAGGATTCTTCATTCCACTCAACCGATCGTATCGAGGGAACACTTTAAAACCACGAGGTTTTCCACAACTCTTCTTTCGCACGCAGTTTCTGGAGCAAACTGTCCCCAACTTTTTTTTAACAATTTCAAACTACACGAAAAGTGTATCTGAATTGTGGGTTATCGCATCTGCAGGATAAAAAATAAATAATCTAAAACCTGCTTTTCATACAGAAGCTCGTAACGTGCTTTGCTTGCCATTTCTGTAAGTAGCCAATAGAAAATCGTGTTACACGTAGAACAAGTACTTAAACACCTGTTTCAATTGGTTATGCAGCCAAATCGCAAGCAAAGCACGCGACGAGCGCCTCTATGAAAAGCCGGCCTAATATTAAAATGTTGAAACTATAAGTGTAATACAATTCGGATAAGCAAGTTATCGGATACAATTCGGATAACTGCTATTTTAAACTACGGTAATAGTTTCGTTTCAGCTTTTCAAAACGACTCTTTGAACAACAGGAAAGTTTTGGGTAAACAATTAATGAACAATTTCTGTTCCTTTGCTTTAATCTCAACTTTATTAATAAGATGCTCGAGGCAACAAACAACTCGCTGGTTTCTTTGTGAGAGATAATCCTTTGAAGGAAAGAAACAATCTTTCTCGTTAGGAAAAAATAGGTCGATTTTTCAATTGCAATTTTCTTGATTCTGGAGAAAGGAATTTCCTGCTAAATGCACGATGTAGAATACTATTAGTGCTCTCACTGCTTTGGCATACATACAGACAATAGGGTTTGATTACTGGCATGCGCGATATGCGAGAATCCCTCCCTCCGTAAACTGGATGTGATTTTTTCTTTCTCTTTCTCTTTTTAATTACACCGACGAACTACTGGAGGTGATTCCTCACATCAAAACAATAACAAAGTTCCTTTGAAAAAAAATTTGAGATATGCTTAGTTTCGGAGTTACAGGTGCTCAAAATTAAGGCAGCATTGTCAGAAATGACGTCATAGCTCGACACGTAATGAGGTAAGCGGCGCAAATCACACCCGATACATGTTTGTAATTGAAGGAGTACCGAATAGACTTTTCATAACATACAAATTTTATTGCCAAAGAATTAAATGATTTAATAGGTCATGCATAGAAATCCCCTCTCAGCTGCATTCGCTAATCATAAACACAAATTGATGTATGGGGTACTACTTTGTGATTTGCTAAGCCGACACCTCTTACGTCATTATGTGTTGAACTGTGACGTCATTAAAGTAATACTAAAAAAAACTACTTAATAATAGTAGTAGTAGTACACAAGGATAGCTATATCCTTCAACCTGGAATATACTACGTTCACTAATCAATGTCGAAAATACACTAATGTGTATTTGTTCCAAATAACAAATATAATTATTAACCTCCAGATTGCTTTAATATTCTCAATCGTGACCAACAAATATCTACTGGGAGAGTAAGCCCTCATCTGTAGGTAGCAACAACCACTGCAAAACGTATCCACATAAATTGCAATTCAACAAATAATTCATTAAAAAAAACATACTTTTCAATTTCAGCATTTAAAAATTGCGTTACTTTGTCCGTGATATTCCTCAAGTGCTAACATACATTATTCCATAAGATTGGTATTCCGCAATTATTTGTCCTGTATATTTCATTAATAATCAGTTCTGACAATGACAACAACTCCAGCGAGTTATATAACAAGACACAAGCATAAATAAAAAAGTACATTGACAATATTAAAAACACAAAACAACAAATAATCAGGTAGACTCAATGTGCACTGTAGTTCAACCATGTGACGTGATGGGACATAGATCATTTTATAAGTTATTTGTTAAGATACAGCCTTAAATTAACTTATGACTAACAACAGGAACGGCACCTTGTGAAAACAAAAGATATCGCGTGTGCATTAGAAAAATACCGAACCTGACTTACCTAACCTCCACATGCGTTTGTTCACTAATTTTATTAAATTTCCTAGTGCGTTTATACATATAAAAAAGAAAAAAAGTTATTTTCATTTATAGAAAAACTAAAAAAAAACTACACCAGGGTTCGAACTCGTGTTCCTTGGATTAGCTTTCAAACATGCTACGAATACGCTAAACTGGAAGCAGATGGTTGGAAGTAATATTTCTCTTTAAGGAGTAATGCGCATGCGCGAAAATGGCTCAGCCTCGGGTGCTTATCCTGTCTCTAGTTGCAAGTTTAAATTTGAGCGCCTGTAACTCCGAGACTACGCATATTTTTAAATATCTTCTAAAACGAAGTTTCTTATTTTGATGTGAGGAATCACCTTCCGAAGTTTGTCTGTGTAATTTAAAAACATCCTGCATGAAAATTCTTTTAGCTGTAACTTGATCTATTAGACTTCTGCGTTGTGAGAGACTGAGAAACAGTTTCAGGCTGTTAATATAATTATGTGTGTGTTTTAAGCCTCAAATGTCCCACAAACTGCGTTGTGTATTTCATATCCTTGAACAATTAAGAATGACAACTGACGTACTTACAACTGTGTGACTGGCCTTCGTAATTAATTAACTAAAGTAAAGAAAAAAAAGCATTCTTTAAAAGCCAAATGTGAGAAAGACTCGCAAATTAAAACATAATTTGTTAGTAAAATTTCTCTTAATGACATATCCGTTTCTTTTACTAGTTATTACTACTTCCAGATCTAGAAATAGCCTGACGTCTGCAAATGATGAATCTGTTATCTCTGTTAGCATTAAACGACAGAAATTGTCTTTATAGAGGCCAGATTTTCTGATCTTGTATCCCGACCACATAAAATCCGGATTCCACAATACCGAGACTTGAAAAAGTCTGCAATTTCACAGCGCATTTGAATTTAATTTGATTTAATTTAATATGTTTGATTTAATTTAATATGTATGGATCAGACAAGCAGCCGTGACCGAAGTCCGTTACATGTGACAGATGACATCCCTTAGCAAGATCTCTTCCCGAAGTAAGAATGGAGAAGGTAGCGGTCAGGGCCTTAGTTTAGGTACCAATCTACGTGGTGAAACTCAGGAAAACTCTGAAAGCCAGGATGGCAATACTAGAACCTAGGTCGTCCGTGATATCAATGGAGGGCCTGGGAAGCACAATTCAACAGGGCCAACTTTGCATAGGTGAAGTCCTCGATATTTTCAACCTGTTTATTGGAGCGGCCGTAGCTCAGTTAATATAGCGTAAGCTTCGCATTCCAGAGGTCCTAGTTCGATACTCGTCATTCTAACTAAGATTTCTCCAGGGTATCCCGTAGTCACACAATGCAAATTCCGGAATCTTACCTTCACCTTAGGCTTTGACCAACTCCTTTTCGCATTCTTTACTCTATCCTATCTCGACCAGAGCCATGGGTATTTCAAGACCGAAAATAAATTCAATTCAATCAAAGAGTTTAACCTTTAAATGAGTCAATTCAAACACACTGTCATTAGACCAAAACTGTTAAATAATTAAAATATAATTATGTGCTATTATTACATTAATAAATAAGATAGAAAAACTTAACACAAAGATTAAAAAAATAAGGTTAGGAGTAAAGCAATGTTGGTTACTTGTTCTGAACTTTCTAAATTTAGCGAACCCTAATGTTTTGGTCACCTTTTATTACCATACTAAAACTGCTAGAAAGAAACTGGTTCCAACGATCTCGACTTATCTGGTTGTTTTCTAATCTGGTGACTCTAAAGGCGACAGGTCTTTATCATCTGCTTCACTTTCTTCATTCACGCTAGTTTCACTACACACAATTCCAGTAAATTGTCAACAAGCGTTCAACCTTTGGGTAATGACAATAGGTGTAGTAGGGCTATATCTGGGGGTGGTATGAGAACCATGGTCGCCACCTTGAAATACGCCATCTTGGATTCGGCTTCAGAATTTTAAATAGGAACAGAGCCATGTGATATATCATTTTAGGCTAGCTTGGTCCCAGAAATTCAAATATGAAGACCTTTTACCACTACGCTTATTTGTTTAAGAGATAGAAAATCTAGAAATTACAATATGGCGTCCTACAACATGTACTCAATTTGTTGGCAATTTAGGTGAGCACACAAAACTAGTCGTTTTTAAAATACACAGCAACGAATCCAACATACCTGCAACACCTTTGAACCCGGTGTTACCCAGTGCATGTGATGATTTTTAAAACGACTGGTTTTGTGTGCCCACCAAACTTTCCAACAAATTGAGCACATGTTGTAGAACGCCAAATTGTAACTTCTAGAATTTCTGTCTCCGAAACAAATAACTGTAGGTGTAAAATGTCTTCATATTTGAATTTCTGGGAATAAGCTAGCCTAAAATGATATGTCACATGAACCTCTGCCTATTTAAAATTATCGAGCAGAATACAAGATGGCGACCATGATTCTCTACACAACCAGATGTAGTAGCCCTTCACCTATTGTCATTACCCAAAGATTGGATCATATTTCCGCAGTGGTTTTATCACTACAAATGTCTTCATACCTATTCCTTGCAATGTACAAATAGGCACAAAACTATATTTAAAAAAAAAAAATCCTGTTCAAAATTTTCAAAAAGGTTGAGCCTATGGATGCCATTTTCGAGCATTACAGGTTAAGATCTTGTAAGAAAAAAAAATATTTCATGTAAATATCGGCTCAACAGTTGGGATGTTCCCTCGTTAGCTACTATCCAGATAGTTTCTTAATGAATATCGTTGGAATGAGAGTTTTTGCCCGTTGGCGATCCGACCATATATTCGACTACGTGGAGGGGTGTGGAGAGTAACATTACTATTAGGCTATTTCATCCCTTATACCCACAAAACAGAATGACAGCATTGATTTGACACCAAAATCAGTGTTGCCTTCAGCTTCTTGTATTTTTAGTCATTTCTCACATTTTGCTTTCGAATATTCTGAATCTTCGTTACCCTACAGCCCAAATCTGCCATTGCCCTCACAGACGAATTGGGTGTTGTGTGGTCAGGGCAATGATTTTATCTGGAGTCAATCACAGTGGAAAGTATTTTCCAGAAGTAGTTATCAATTTTGACTCGTGTGCATGTCGTGAAACACTACTGCATAAAGAACACTGACAGGCAGCAGCTGGGGAGTTGCCGCTTTAGTGTAGTGGTTACAGTATCAGACAGCGGGTTCGATTGCCTGCGGGATGGCTTTATTTTTTTTATAACAAAATATTTTTATTTCTTATACATATACGCATTTTCAAAGTTCACTAACAATTCGTTAGATTAGGTGTTTTTTACGCTATCCACTCGCTCGCTGCTAGTTCACTGCAAAAATAACAGGTTGCTCTGCAAGCAGTAAACAAATGACTACTTCCGGCCAATACTTTCTACATTGAATGAGTTGTAGCAGAGAAGAAAATTAATTCCCTTCTCTCTGGTTGTAGTGACTGAAATCCACTGCTTGAAGTAACACCCCACCCCAGTCATCCTCACGATGTGAGACTACAGCTGAAAATGCTGAAACTCCACCATGAAGTCGAATCCGGACCAATTACTCCGAACGGAAGGCAACAGCGTTAACCACTGCTATTTTGAGAAACGGACACGAGTTTAGCCGACGAGGTAATTCATGCCAAAATCGTGACGCTTGTCTATCCTGGCACGTCGATTTGAAACCCAATGAGTTTCAGTAAGGGAGTTATAACGAAATCTGGATAATTATGATAATCCTTTATGTTTTCCATTAAGTTCTACTTAACAATGCTTGATTGTTTAATTAGTATATGAAACCAGACAAAAGAGGTAACATTTAACCTAATTTGTGCATTTTCTTTTTAATCCAAAATGCGATAAACTTTTAGCACTAAATCAGCCTTTAAAGGTTGTTGTCGCTGTGTGGCACGATTTTTAAAGTCTTGAGTTTAGCTGAACTGGACCGCTTGCGCATATAATATCACAACCTACAAAATAATATCCAACTTATTTGCAAGAATTAAAACAAATAAAATAACATCGGAACACACAGCGACAACAATCGTCCAAATCTGAGTTAGAACTGAAAGTTTGGTCTCCTTTGGTTTAAAGTGGAAGTGGAGAAACAAAGTTAACTGTTTCCTCTTGTTATCTGGTCTGAGACACTAACTTGATTTGTAATACAATCGAGCGCTCCAGCCCTATAAACTAGAAGTCACTTTTGCTTTTTCCTGATCCCTTTTTCAATATTGCCAAATAAAAAATAGAATTGATTCCTAGGAAAGAAAACCAATGGATTTCTTATTTCCCATTTTATTCTGAGAACAAGACTAACACAAAGGAACTTCCGAAACGTATTTCCAAATGAAATTTCTTTTGCTGAATTGTTATAAAAAAAAATCAAGCAGAGAAAAAAAGTACCTAGATAAGTCTCCAGTTTTATAAACAATAATTTACTCTTGCCATTTTTCAGTAAAAGAATAGTTCTTTGATGAGTGAGCATGAATATAGGAATTAACCAATAAATAAATAAATAACTATAAAAGAAAAGTTATTTCACTAATGTTTTTCCTATAATGAAAAATATCTAAAGATGCAATAGATTCACTAAGGAAAGAGGACCACATGACCAAAATCACCTGTGACGCCGAGAGGTTAGAGTGCTTGCTTTCTGTGCGCTCAGTCATCGGTTCAATTGCCGCCGCGGTCCATTAAACGAAGTGGTTCGAAACCCACTTCAGCAAAAAGCTGTAGATCCCATCCTTAGAAGCTCATCAGTTCGTTTAGGACTTTAATAACAATTCATTCACTTACATGTGACGTTATGCATTGTCGCATTGACGGTAAGGTTTGTGTTTTTATTTTCTAAATAAAGAGGGTATTCAACTGAATGGACACAAGAAAAACATAGTATAAGAATTTTGGATTAACAACGTTTTCATTACGTTTAAGAGAACTATTTGAAATATTTGAAAATCAAATAATACGTATATCTATGCGAGGTGGTTTGCTGAAGTATAACCAGTAACAAAGCTAGTCATAGTCGTATGTGATCTCCCATAAGCTTAGTATTGAAGCAAAAATCATAACACCATATTAATAATGTATCTCAACTTCCGAACACTGTTTCCAACTCATAAAAAAAAGTATGAAAAAGTAAAGTGTGCACTTTCGTCTATGAATTCTCTGATGCTTTTCTCTTGTAATGTGCAACAAAGAGGTTTTCTAATATAGTTACTCCAGTAGCACACATACGTGTTTTCAACGTTGATTTTAGACTCATTTCCAGGCTCCATATTTATTTCTTATGATGAGAGAAAGTTAGTAGCACACATACGTTGAAACTACGTCGATTAAACGTTATTTTAACGTTGTAAATGTACCGAAATGTCCGCCTATGCAACGATTTATTTGACGTTGAATAATGGTTGACAAGAAACAAATTGAAAACAAGAAGCGGACGATGAAGAAACGGGTTTAGTTGGTCAAAACAGAGCATGGTTGCTGTCTATCGGTATACACACATTTAGTTGCGTTTTGTTCGTTGTTTTCATCATGATATATGTACAGTATTAATTTTTCAACAGTAAATAATCCCAGCGGCTGCTGTGGGGTTCGAAGCAGGAACATTCTGCAGGCCTCGTTGGTAGGTCGACATGTTGACCACTTATCCACGGATCCACCTTGAAAGTCCACTACTCGTTTACTGTATCTATTAACATGCAGTCTAGAATGCAGTTGCTACGCGTCGTTTCACTCATGTAAGAATACTTTCCTTCTCTCTTTTTATGCGCATTTTTCTTCTTTGATACTTTGACCATCGCTGCACTATTAAATTTGTATTTCTTAATAAGTGTAATATGTCGCCTTAGAAAAATGCATATAAGGTGAAATCTGTCATAGTTTAAAACACTTCACATTAATGCCCTATGAACGAAATTAAATGTGGTTTAAATATAGTTTAAAATTCAATGTGTTTTTAACATGCAAATGAGAACATGATAGATGTAGTTAATTTCATTGTATTTGCTTTTAATTACAATGTTTAAGCTATTAAATTAGAAATACACATGCGAAACGAAATGTATAATATAGTATAGTATAAAAGAAAGTTGAAAACACTTCACATTAACGCCCTATCAACGAAATTCTATCTTCGTTGAAATGTAGTTTAAAATTCACTCTAATTTCAACGTACGCATTAGAACATAAAAATTAGTTTGTCATTCAATTACTTTTTAATTATACATATTTTTGGACAACATTAGTAAGAAACACATTAACCAAAATCGTTATACGATAGTTGAAAATAACACATTATAGACGTTGTATTAACGTCTTATCAACGCAATGACGTCTTAGTTGAAATATGGTGTAAAAATTAACGTATTTTTTCAACCGATAACGGTTAACCAAACAAATGAATCTAAAATCAACGTAGAAAACACATATGTGTGGTACTGGAATAACGAGAAGCGGGCATGTCAGATGATACCTCCAAAATAGCTACCGTTGTTTAAAACGGCAGTTGTTTCGCAGAGTATTGACAACTACAAAATTCTTGAAAATGCCCCAGATATGTTGTGCTGTACATTGTAGAGACACGACAGAAATTGAGTTTCAAAAAGTTCAACGGCTGACCCAGAGTACTCAGTATGCATTTACGTATTTATTTTTAACAATGCTAAAATAAGCGATCATACGTTTTTGTTCTTCGATTCAAAATACCTTTCTTCCCAACAGCAAAATATTGATTTAACATTAAGAAAGAGTATATTTCCGCCTTTTGACCTTTTATTCAACCAAACGGTGAATGAACGTGGGAAATGCGGAGATTTACTGGCTTTCTCAACGTTTAAATCAACATGTGTGCTGCTAAGGATTTTAAATAGCTCCGCCAAGATTTATCCGCAAAGTGGATAACCAAGAGCTTGATGTAAGAGTAAAACTTCGAAAAGAAGATTATCAAGAAAGAACGTTAATTACATCATGTATTCAAAATCACGTTCTTCCTTTTTACAGTAGAGTAGCATGCGTTGTGGTACAATAGGAAATAAATGGTGTGAATTAGCCATGCTCATTGATAAATTCACGAGAAGGTCACAGTCTGTTACGTGCGTGAAATTCTTCAAGGAATGCCGTGGGAAGGTGTCATTTTTAGAGGAATATTTTCTTCTCACGGTTTTAAGGAATTAGCCAACTACAGCAACCATAAGGACGAATATTTGTAGGTTTTTATGTCTTCTATATAACGTCATACTCATTCATTCATTTCTCCCAGGATGCACAAGAGAAGCTGCGTAAGACGAAGTAGAAAAGAAAAAGAAGACGAAAGTGTTACGTCACAAACACAAAATTCTCACACGGCCTGATAGTGTATTTTTTTAGTTGTTTGCTTCTTGTCACTTCTGTTTCTCACAACTTATAAATCACTTTTAAGTATTCTCAACTGTTTAAACCAATGAATGAATTTCATAAATAAAATTGCAAATGAAAGTAACGTAAGCACAGAATATTTAGAAAAACTAATGAAGTTGTGCATATTCTTTTTTTTTATAAAAATTTAAACACTCTTACGTAATACAGAGAAACTAATGAAGTATTTACTTCCTTCTTTTCGAACTCATTGAGCTGTGCTATAGCATACTGGTGCGCTTGATTGCATATCTGAAACCAGACACTAATGGGAACAGTTAACTTTGTTTATCAAATTCTGGTGAATCTGTTAAATCCAAAAGGTATCAAACTTGCACTTCTAACTCCGTTTCTCACGCTGACGTCGCTGTGGGGGGTCAGTTTTTTGTTTTAATTTTTGAATTATGTAAAATAACATAATCATTATTTACAGGGATCCTATTATGTGTGGTAAGTCCAGTATATGCAAACTCAAAAATAAGATATACATAAAAACGGCCACAGAGGGAAAACAAGCGTGAAAAACAGAGTTGAAAACGGACTACACAGCGACAGCAAGCGTAAAAAACTGAGTTAATTTATTTTGAGTTAAACCGAAAATTGAGAAACAAGGTAAGCTGTTTTAGTCGAGCAGATATGGGGATGGACCGTAACATGTGATATAAAGTTTCTTTCTTTACTTCTTCTTATGCTTGGGGATGTTCTCTTTCAGAATCTGAGTGATGCCACCCTGGCACCTTTGAGCAATTTTCAGTATGACGTCATATTTGACGTCACTGATATGGAACACTTTATTTATGTATAACTCGGTATACTCAAGTTTAAAGCGTCAAGTAGTTGTCAGATCCTCTTTCTGTTACATTGGATATAACAGGGAGATTCTCTTTCAAGTTCGGAGTGATGCAGGTGCCCAGAACTGTTTTCTGAAATAAATAAATAAATAAAAAATAGTTGCCTGGACACAATATTTGGTTGTCCAAAACATGGTGTTCCCATAAGGAATAATGCTTTCTCTGATTTTTAAACCTGTTTTTCTTGAAACTACAGAAATATTACTTATCAGGTTCTTGCATTCACCCACAGAATTGCAGTGTGTATCCTGGGGTGCTAAAATCAAATTTGTGATAAGCAGATCTATATCATTTGTTTCTATATTGCGTGTGCTTCATTAGGAATGTGTCAATTTTGAAGAATCTTGGGGCTTGTTCGGAAATACATAACGAAGTTCACGGAATGCATGATCTTAACGCTGAAAATTATTTTCGTGAAATTCGTTTTCTTCGTTATTTCCGAACGCTCCAAACCGTTGTCAGGATAACGATAGACACCAACTCGCATACATAACAAAGAAATAAACGAAAATAGAAGGTGTGGTTATAAGTAGGGACATGAGGCTCAAAATACGAAGCAAGTTAGTTTCTTGGAGAGATTCTCTTCCAACAATAACGTTATTTACCAACATGTAAGACCTTTCTTTGGAGAAATCCATTCAACTCACTTCAAATTTCATTTGCTACACTTGTATAACGAACTTAGCATTCTACTCGTTGCATTTGGTCAACAGTAGAATAAATCGGTTCTCTTATATACAAGAATTATCTGGCTGAAGTTCCTACATATTTCTATATCCTTCAAAATTTCCATCACTTCGCCAACTACTAAGTCACATTTACGGGACAAGAAAAATATTCCAATTACAGAAAATATTTAAAATAAATTGCAAGGAATTAACATTTAACGTCTTAGTCAAATTGTATTGCCAAGAAAAGAAACCAATATATAGACCAAACAATAGGCCAGTTTAGTAACTTTGGACTTCGGCCCGTCACGATTCGCCTTTAGCTGTTAAAATCCACACACATGCCCCTGCCGGGACTCGAACCCGGGACCTTCGAGCCGATGGCCTATCGCCACAGACCGCTCGGCCGACAGACAAAACAACTATTTTAATAAATACTTGATAGTCCATCTTATACCGCCCTCAGCCTTAGATGTCTAAAGGTCACAAGTAAAATTCAATTCAATTCCATCTTATACAAGACTCTAATGCTCCTTGCGGATTACAATTAAAACGTGAAAGATCAATCCAATATTAGTTCTTGGCTTTGATTTATTTTTGTTGTGAAGCTTCGGGACTGATTCCATGTCTTCTTTCCTTAGCTGGTGAGTCATGGTGCATTCAGGCTTTATGAAAGCTAAAACAGAATGCCTTTCTTCAAGAACTTGTCGTTTAACTGAAATCATTAGAAAAGTCTGTTATAATACACAACACTGGAGAGTCTTTCATAAACGAGATAATTTTGTACTATACAACGTTATTCTTTCTTTTACTCAAAAAGCCTCTAGAAAAAGCATTCTTCAATAATTTCATCTTTTACTGGTGGTGCTATCTAGTGACAATCGTGATATCTAACAGCAATCCACAGCTCGAAAAGTGTTAAATATGGGAAAGTAAAGATAAATCAATTGTTTACGATAAACCGTTATATTAATATGCTATGTACACTCATGCTCAAAAAATTTTTCGCATGTCTTTATTTGACAGTTTTTTACAAATAATATTTTTCTCCTTGGATTCTGGCGTTTGCTTGATTGTTTTGCTTGTAAAGTAGGTAAAAACGAATATTTCCTGAAATTTTGTCAAACAAATATTGATAAATAATGAAACTAGAAACAAAAAATGAAATATTGAGAAATTGTCCAAAAAATTCTAAGTCAAAAAGTCAGAAATGTGGCAACATAGGGAA
>JAGDQP010030638.1:0-22476 GCA_022664845.1 Lepisma saccharinum | reverse complement strand
AAGCTGTGGAACACGTTTAGTTCCAGACAACACAAAATACCTTTTGGAAATACAGTGGGACGCCGACTGAGCAATCCTGTATTTACACTGGAGGAAAATGTCATTAAATAGTTTGATGTAAAGTAAACCATTGTAGATTTAGTACAGCAGTTGTTATGATATGTACAATCGTAGCGTCCATGAATGCCTAGTACATCATGAACATATTTGTTAGTTGTTAGTCTAAGTCTTTGTCATTTTCTAACGATCAAAGTTTTCCGAATATTATTAATTATAATGACTGCATGGGCTCAGGGATAACATTTAGATTCATCCAATCATGTGAATTGTTATTTTTATTATCTTGCTTTCTTTGTTTCACGAGACGAATGTTGGTGTGGAAACGGAACAGGCGGTGGCTGCCTTTCCCCTTCCCTTTTTCCAAAATAATTTAAGCCGAGTGACATAATTCCTCAAAGATGGTTCCTTACCTGTGTGGTCCATAAAAAAACACAAAATAAATTAAGTAGAGTAACTGTCTTCTCTGTATTGCTAGACCCATTTTCCATGAAGTAGCTAAGTTTAAGCAAAACTTTGAAAGAAAAGGAATGTACTTCGATCAAACAGTGTCCGAATCGCTAGGGGGGATGCCGGGGATTTTTCCTATTGCCTGAGTATTTCATTCCCGGTTGTTGATTTCGAATACCATCTCAACTAGGCAGAGACGGCGATTACCGATTCAAGTTAGCCTTTGAATATTTGTATTAGTGTAAAAGTATGTTTGATGTATCTTCTAGTTGAGTTTTCAAAACTGGGATTGCATAAATTACAGGATATTCTTGTACATAATTTATAATAAATGGGGCTCGGGTAATTATTTAATTATTTTTTAATAGCTGAAATGTAATCACATGTATGTTTGTGGGCGAACTGAGTATTGAAATGTTTGTTCTTACATTTTTTACATGTTCTGCCACATTTTATACTTTAATACACATTTCAGTGTATTTTCTCCCCGCATAAACATTTTACAAATTGTTTACTTTCGTGTTCAATATATATATATATTAATTTTCAAGTAATGTTGGCTGAATTTATTGTTTTCCTTTATTTTTGTATTTTCTACGTTTAAACTTCACTATAAATTTTCCAAATGTCTATGTAATTTTTATATAAGATAAAATGAATTGTATGGGCGGTAACAGCACTATGGCTTACGCCCTTCCCCGTAATTTTAATATATGCAAATAGATCCTCGCCATTGCGTTTTTATAACTGTGATTGTTTATCGAAGTTCAAATTTGCGATTATAACATCGTGTAATACAGAAAGAAGTTTATCGCGTTATAAAACTGTTCTACCTGACAATCGACTATTTGGAAATCTGAAAATGCAAAGTGGTCTCGATTGTAATGCCAGGAAGAGATGCTCCCCTTGTAATCAGAAGGACACCCGGTGCCGGCCATCCTGACTGAGATTTTCCCTGATTTCTCTCAGTCATACTGCGGAAATGCTGGGATGATGCCTTGAATAAGGCCAGGGTCGACGACTCCTTCTAAAACTTCTTCCCCTTTTTGTTGTTGGTGCTAATGTCCGGTGTAAAACGGCTGAAATCGGCTGTATCTGAGTTGTTAGTAGCAGTAACAGTTCATTATTGTTTCAGTTTTTCATGTAACATATACACATTATTTACAATTTATTCTAAAACTACCAAATTTGATGCATTTCAGTTTTTCTCTCCTATAGCACTGTCTGTCAGTGCATAACGTTAATTAGAGCACGTAGTATATTATTTTCTGAATAATTAACTTAGTTGTTATTAAATGTAAACGGTCACTCTTTGTTCATATTAAACCTATTTTCAGCACATACTTTTTACATTTTTAATTTTGATAATTTAAGTACATATGGATCCGGCCGCCCTAATTTAATAAACTATATTTTGATTTTTATCGTGTGTTATTCTGAAATAAACAACATTATTAACTCAAAGTAACTACTAATAATTCATATATAGAAAACATCATTCTGTCAGAAGAAACTAATATAGTTGTGCATGGGCAGCTGTTCGTAATTATACATTTAATAAGAAGCAGGGTTACACAGAAATATTAAACATATTTCAAAATAAATTTATAAACAGACAGAATAATGCTAATATATTGCAGAATCGCCTTTAAGACAATACTAAACAATTAACTTCCTTCGTAAATGGCCTCTATATAGTAACATGTTTAAATTGCAGCTATAAGTTAATCACTGCAGCGACCGGGAATCGAATCCGAGTTCCCCAGTGGCATGTTAGGTAACCGATGTCATGCTATTGAATTATCGTCCCAACAACCGATTTCTCTACATTTTTTATATTATTCTGACCTCAGCAGAATCTCACTGTTGATATACAACGTCGAGTCACTCCGACTCAAGTGAAGGTTTTAATTGAGGAATCTTTCTGGAATTCTAGGTCAGAGGAATATCCAATAATATGCAAGAAAAATCGGTCATTGCGACTACCGTTCCATTGCAGATCACCATTGGCATACAACGTGCAACTGGAGGACCTGGCTTCGATTCCAGCTCGCTGCATTAACCTACTTTTCTTTCTGCATTTCACTTAACCAATAGTTTGTTTTACAAAATTGGTATTGAAACAAAATGTGAATTCTCAGCTTATAGCATGTTTAGCACACCATACACAAGCATGATTTTTCCTCAGTCACACAGGCACATGTTGGAATGATTCATTTCAATTAGGTCCTGGCTGGCACCTCACCAGACCCTTATTCCGGACTAAGCCAAAGATGCATAAAGCCATTAAAGAACAATTCACATTCAACAAATCGCCAGTAGCAAATGTCAACTTGTTCATTTACGAACTTGACTTTGTGATAATTCTTAACTTAATTACTGGATCTGAACAAGCCTCAAAAGATAAATTTTGTAACATCCCATAATAATCAATAAAATAAGTCACGCTAATGACTGAACTCAATAAATTTACTTTTTGAGTAGTATGGTTAGTGGGTGACAAGTTACTCGAGAATCTGGAGGCAATTGTCAATTTTCGTTTTACGCTTTTTAATCTCTATATCCTATTTGCACTAGTCGAATAGTCGGGGAAAAGTGGGAGCAACTGCCCCTCGCCCCCATTAATCGCCGCGCATGCAATCAGGGATAAAACATCTTTGTATTTCTATACAAACATTAGGTAGGTGGAAATTGACAAGCAACCACTAGTTGTAGCATCCCCCTTCATAGTTTACAACAAATCGAACACTGCGATCAAATAGTTCATGTCTTTAGTTTCCTAGCATTCGTTACACAAATAGGGTGTATATAAATAAAAAATGAGATAAAAAAGTTAATGTTACTTTTACTTTTATTGCTATTGCTTTTATTACACAATTGTTTACTGTTTCATCACCATCATCATATTCAGCCGTTTTCTATCCATTGCTGGATGAAGGCCTCCCCCTTTCCCCCCACGTATCTTCGTCTGCTGCTATCCTCATCCGTGTAGCTCCTGAAAAACGCTTGATTTCATTTACCCACCTTGCATTTGGACGTCGTCTCCGTCGTTTCTTTTCTCTAGGAATCCACTGTAGTACATTTGTCGTCCACCTTCCATCTGTTCGTCTAGATATGTGACCGGCCCATCTCCACTCGCAGTATTCATTACATACTCTATCTTTGTTTGTGCAAGAATCCATTCATTTGTCTTTCTGTCCACCCTGTTTATTCCTAGCATACATCCCTCCATTGCACTTTGTGTGACTCTTAATCTTTGAGTTGTTTGTGCATTCAATGTCCAAGTTTCGCAGCCGTATATCATCACAGGTAAGACACATTGATTATAAACTTTACGCTTCAGAAACATTGGTAGTTTGCTTTTGAAAACAAAGTGTAGTCTTCCAAACGAACTCCACGCCATTTTACATCTTCTAATTATTTCATTCGTCAACTTGGCATTCGATGTTTTGAGCTGACCTAGGTAAACATACTTATCAGCTATGCCTATTGTCTCTCCGTTAATCTTTATTTCCTTCTTTGCAGCGTGTTGATTGTATATGACTTTTGTTTTACTTAAATTCATTTTAAGGCCCATTTTCGAACTCTTATTACACAGTTCTTCCATTCTGGTTGTATTTCTTCTGCACTTGAAGCGAACGGGACAATATCATGAGCGAATCGTAGGTGATGAAGATATTCGTCGTTAATTTTTATTCCAACTTCATCTCACTTTAAATTTTGAAACACTCTCTCCAGGACCGCAGAAAATAGTTTTGGAGAATTGAATCTCCTTGCCTTACCCCTTTTCCAATTTAAAATTTTTCACTTTCTTGATGTAGTCTAATGACAGATATAGCAGTCGAGTAGATGTTTCGCAATATGCACTTTCGATACCTTGATGTTCAAATGATGTTTATTGTTTATTAACTTAAAATACATTTTCGTTTTTTTCAGCGTGGAACGGAATTTGGGGAATTAATGTTCTCACTCAGTTACCTGCCTACTGCCGAGAGACTGACAGTGGTGATTGTTAAGGCGAGAAATTTAAAGTTTCCTTTCGATAGGGACAATGGGGACCCATTCGTCAAGGTAAGGGATTATTATTCTATTATTATACTTTATAACGTTATGTGACATTAAACGTTATGTTGTGATGTTCAAAAGTATTTTCCAATGCACTTGTCTGACTTAGTCATGCTTATGTACTAAAAATGTAATTTATAATATTTAATACATAAATTAGTTGCGTTTGTTTTGGGTCTGGTAACAGTGTCGCGTTAGGAGTTGTTTATCGTTTGTCTTTTCTCATTTGGAGTGATGGTATTTGTGTGCTTTGACTTTTGTGGGTTTAAATGAACTTGGTGTTATTTGTGGGCTAAAGAAAATAGAGTGTCACGTTGAAAGGAAACGAATATTTCCAAAATATTTTTCTGTTTAACTAAGAAGAAATGGTACCGAAAGTCGTCACTCCAAGTGTGAAGAGTACTTTCATTATCAAAGAAGTTTCTGTGTATATTGTTGAATAGAGAACGGAAAGTGTGGAAATCTGATGGCGAAAGATTGGAGGAATAACAGGGAGGTGGAAGAACCTCCCAACCAAGCTCGTGGACAACCGCTTTTCTCATAGTGCGGAGTGTGGGTGTGCATTATCATGTTGCAGCAAAACTCAATGCAGTCTATACGGTCGTGTTTCTTGAATTGCGACCGCAAGGCGTTTGAATTGTTGACAATTAACGTCAGCAGTGATATTACCTAGTGTGGCAGTGTCTGTGGTCTTGTGAGAGGGGGCAGGCTTTTTACGGACCACACATCTCATGGCTAACTCAAATATGCCTTTTGCAGTTCATCTCTGAGGACTTTCATATCCTATCCATACCAGTGACCAAGCTTCTTTTGGAAATGCGTAAGTATGGCTATAAAAACTAGGAAATGTCATCAACCATCAGCCAACAAGCAGTTGTTGAGTATTCTAACAATGAATGCATACATGTACAAATACTATAAAAGCGAGTTGCAGTTAGACTTCAAAATGTATTTCACGATAAATCACCTTTCTTGGACATCCCTTCTTCTTTCCCTGTATTCCTGAGTCTTCTTCAACAAGGATTGAACCAGCTGTCTGATACTTGCTAGAGAAGTGTCATAGTCACAGTTATCGTTACATAGCTGCACAAAGTTTCGCGGCTAAACCATCAGGTTTTATACGTATTTATACAGTTGTTCCCGTGACACACGAAAACTACGTATTCAAGAAAATTTACAATGAGAATTATCTGTCTTTTCCATGTTCCTCTTCTCTCAACCATACCTTTCACTGAATCCCTCAGTATGTAGTTCCTCTCTAAGCAATGTCCTAACCATTTCATTTTCTTCATTACTCCGTTTCTTCATTATTGTTCGTCTCGTATATTCTTGTCACCTCTTCAGCACATTCCGGATGTCGTGGGTTTAATCCCAGCGGCCGACCATCCTGACTGAACTTTTTCCAGGGTTTTTCCTCAGTCACATCAGGCAAATGCAGGGATGATTTCTTCAAATTAAGCCATGGAAGACACCTTCCTGTGCTCTAAGTGGATCGTAATATATTCTAAATGGATAATGAAAATTCGGCTGGAGGAAGAACTATAACCGGGATCTAAGTCAATCATCTCTATTTGTTCAGGACAGAGGTATATTTCAAATTAATCTTCATGTATCTACTATTAGTTATGCGAAGGTTGTGTGAAATAAGTAAAACAGGAAACTTCAAAAGAAAATAGAACTTAATATTTCTCATTTAATATTATGTCCAGTCACGTGTATGCTTCAACATTCCTCTGAGCAAAAGAGGAATTTTTCATAAATATTTCTAATAACGTACTATTTGTTATTACGAAGGAAAAACATCTGCATAAAAATATTTCCACAAGCTATTTAATATTTTTTAGTTCTGTATTAAGGGTTTGTTTGTTCTGTTTTGATAAAATCTTCTTTTAATTATTATAAGATTTTATGAACAGGTATATTCTTTCAGTGCAGAGTGAGGTCAACCAAATATTTTCTTTTTTAATTAGATTGTTTTGTCCACACTGAATTGGTTTAATTCATGTAAAGCAACATCAAAAGGATATGTAAGTGCAGTCATGAGGAAAAGATGTATGAATGTACGCATTACAAGAGAAAAAAAATCAGGTCTTGCAAAGTACTATATATTTTTTTCAAACAGTTGAAACAAATTAATTTAATGAATTCACTTATTTGCATTGCACAATATTAGTGTTGTAAATAGAAAAAAAAACGTTCGTTTTTTCTAAAACCGTTTTTATTGAAAAAACATGAGCCTTCGTTTTTTTTTTTTTTTTATTTTTTTTATTTATTTCGGTTATCTTTCAGGGCAACAATTTGTAATACTGCTAACATCTCTTCTAAGCAAGAATTACTTTTATATAGGTAATTAAGAAGAAGTACAACATAAATTAAACCCTAGATTACAACTACTTTTTGGTATGAGATTTTCTCGGTTTCCCAGTTCTCAGTATTGCCAACTTTTAAAAAATCATTTTGAAAAAAAAATCTTCCATGCCGTATCTGCCCCAAACTTAGCTTATACATCATTCAATACAATAGAAGAAAGTTTTGGGTGTCATCGGCCTCAAACACCATAGTTGTCAGTGTTGCCAGCCTATTTTAAAATTCAACTTATAGAAACGCCTTTATTAATACATATCTACACGTGTACATGAATTTACAATAAATTTGACACATGTTCATTAGGTACTGGGACAGGTTATACAGGCACTCCAGGCACCGTAGTTTGTCAGGGTTGCCAAACGATTAAAAATCGAGATTTCATATTTGTTAGCGTTGAACGTATCCGCATTGATATACATAAAATTTGACATGTTCATTAGGTACTGGGACATTTATGTGGATACTTCCAGTGCCGCAGTTTTCAGTGTTGCCAACCAATTTTAGAAAATAAAATGTTTAATTGCTTCCATATCGTTGAATATATTAGGACCAACTTTGTATTTATGTACTGGGGCGCGCCATAGAGGTACTTCAGGTTCCACAGTTAACAGTGTTGCCAATCAATTTTGAAAATTATATATTTACTACTTCCATTCAGTTCGACGTATCCACACCAAGCTTTGAGTATACATATTCGACACAATTGAAACTTACCTGAAGCCCTGTACCCAAGCACCCACTTGTGAGAGTTGCCACCGTATTTTAAAATTCAAATTTTCAAATGGCCCCCAAACTGTTAAGTGCCAATAGCTACTCCTATACTTTAAAAAAAAGGCGGGGGGAGCCGCGGGACGTGGCTACGTTATGATATGTTTTGAAATAAGAGTTCCCAGAGCCCTATTGCAACAGATGCATTAAAGAAAACCTATATGTAGTTGTTTGTTTACAAGAGTATTCATTATGCGTTTATACAACTCTTTTTAAATATGCATATAACATAAAATATTTTTGTTACACTGTCTCTATCTTGAATTTGAATTTATTTTAAGGCCTTTAGGCAACTGTGGCTCAGGCCGACTGTCTCTATCTGTATATATATTTTCACAGTATGGGGCGAGCCTTGGAGCCCGAAGCATGAGGAGCAATACCGAGTGTTTTCATAGTGAAACACAATGTACTAATGGGGCCGCGGTGGCTCAATTGGTAGAGCTTTCACCCCTGGCACTAAGAGTCGTCGGAATGATCCCTCATCACGCCATGTGGGTTTTGTGGTGGACAAACACCGTATACGTTGTTTTGGGGGTTCTTCCATTTCCTCCTACTTTCTGCATTTCACCAATTCATCTCATCATCATCCATCTGTCCTGAGCCAAAGTTGCCTAAAGGCCTTAAAAATTAAATTCGATTCAAAAACAATGTACTAGTATACCCAAACATATATGTCTTCCCTTGAATAGAAGCAGGTTATTACCCGGGATTTTGAGCTAAATATGATTGATTTTTGCGGACGGTAATAATGATCAAAAATAGATATCTTCCTTGAATAATGCCGTAACTAGAAATTAATGTATTGTATATACGGGATGAGAGCATATTTCGGTAAGAATTCATAGTTTTTCAGTTTATAGTAAAGATGTCTTTGAAGTTTTATTGCCTCTAGGAACTTAAATTCTTCCTATAATTCAAAATATTTCTTCAGTTCCCTGGAAGTTTAGTTGTATTTTAATAGAAACTATACCAAATAACTTCAGTCCATATATCTTTAGTTAATTCCTTATGTTTGTCAGGGTGAAGATATAGGACGTATAGCAATGTGCCAGTGAATGCATAAATAATCCCATCATTTACTTCGTAAGTCTGCTGAAAATCAAAGGAAAGAAAATTGAGGTGATTGTATGAAAACTTAACACTAATCATGCTGATTACATTGATTATCTGCAGCGTAAAATATTAAATAACTTCATGTGTGAAAAAAACAACAGAAAAACACGATAAAAACTTGACAGAAAAAATAAACTTTTTTTTTACAACACTACACAATATACATTGCACACATTATTGATGGCACTTTCGATTAAAGAGTTGAAAAGTTTTTTTTCTTCTTATGAGTCATAGGGTATTCACTAACTTTTACATACTAAATATGAAAATGCCAAAAGTTTCTTACGGAGCCGTCGTAGCTCAGTGGTAGAGTGTTGGCGTAACATTCGGGAGGTCTTGGGTGTGATCCCAGCGGACGACAATCCAGACTGAAGTTTTTCCATGTTTTCCTCAGTCACACCAGTCAAATGCAGAGATGGCAAATTCAGCATAGGCTCTGGCCGACACCTTCCCGAATCCTTTCCGTTCCGCTATTCGGGGCTGAGCCTTGGATGCCTAAAAGCCATATATAAAAATTCAAATTCAAATTCACCAGAAAATTCTTAGCGATTTTAGATGTGGATATTCTTAGTTTATATTTGTTACAAGTGCAGTAACATACAAGGAACTACTTTCTTGTAATACCGGCAGTGTTCCTAGCGGTTGTTGATAGGGACTGTGACAAATGATTAACGATTTTTAATTTACCAATGTTTCGTGTTTGTGGTGACGTGCTAAATTTGTGGTGCGCCACGGAGTTAGTGATATTGATGTTGTGTGTTTGTGTGTGGTCGCCCTAAACCTTTTCCTCGCCAAAAACAGTGTATTCATTCAGAACCAGGTTGCATGGGGAAGAAATGCATTTCCACTACGTAGATTCTGTATTACACGTAATTTCACGGAGTGAATAAAAATTCAAGCACGGACCTTGATATTCGTTGGAAAATTCTTACACAAAAATATGGAGAACCAAAGTCTTGACGCCATTTCCCTTTGGTTTCCATAGCAAAGCGGAGGCCAAGTCTAAACAAACAGTAAGTTTGATGGCAGAAAGGTAGAAAATCAGTTGTGGAAGCAATGGCTTTTAAGATGTTTTGAACTGTTGATTATTTCGGTGACGAGCGGAAACTGATTGAAAGAGTAGAAAATCTTGTGGAGTTCAAACACATATATTCGCTTACATATAACGGAGATTTGATGCACATACGAGGAAAGTGCAAAAAAGAACATATGAATAGTAAATATAATAAGCTGAGGTGAGTAACTAATTTTAATTATGGTAATTTATGTTTTTATGAAACACATACAAAGGTAATATTACCTTTCGAAATCTTGATTTATGCTATACCTTGTAAACTTTACCTGCAATATCAATTTGCGCAGCTGTACATAGCGTACAAAAGGGTTTTGTTTTAGCACTCGCATTTATCTTCTTGAGTTTGTGTCCTTAACTATAACGAATTAGCAATTTCAGTTTATGCTTATTAGGTATAATTAACTTTCTTAAATCAAGAACTCAGCAATCAACTATGAATTATCCTTATAAACGTATCAAAATATTTAAAATTGTGTTCAGTGACATTGCATGAAAATCGTTTACTTCCGTAATTGGCTGCTTCCACTTCCTTTTCTAGTTTCAGTCCTTTGGAAACAAACAAAAAAAAAGCAACACGTGTCTCTTTCATTGTAATGAAGACAATCTGGCACAAAACCATAACGAGTTGTTGAATATCGGACACTACAAAACCTACTGCTAAGCGCCCGTTGGTTTAGACTGTAACATGGAGGGCTACTATGGCGACCTGCCTGATCTGACGTAAGACTTTAGTCCCCCATTCTAAAAACATTCCCCTGATACGCTTACTTCTTGAGTAATTAAAGGGGAAAGAGTGTTAATGTGCCATCACTGTAAATCGTGTAACATCTAGTGATCTAGGGGTGAATCTTTCTCCACTTTTTGACAGTAAATAAGACTACTCGCTGCCAAATTTGAAACCTCAGTTCAAGTTTCAGGGGAGAAAATATTTTCAGGTTCCTCATCAGTTAATTTACATTTGTCATTTTAAGCAACACGTGAGTAGACCGAAAAAGAAATGGCAAGCTTTCTATACTCCTATCTACTGTTATACAGCTGAAGAACATTTCCAAATTAGACCATTCTCTTGTACACACTTCAACAGTGTTGTCATTTTGACACTCTCTTCTCTTTAGTTACCGAAGAATAAGCATATCAAAGGAAAATTTTGCAACCAGCATTTTATGATATAGTTTTCCAAGGAAGAAGACGAATAATATACGTATACGCGGATTTTCACCCATCCTAAAAAAAATTACAGCTAATATTTTATCTTAGCCTTCAAGCAACAGTAAATGGTAAATTGGAAAACAAACAAAAATTTAGAAAAATAGTGCAAATAGCCTCAAGTTATAAATGTTATCATGTCAGAACTACCAGACTAGTACGTTATTCAACTTTCAGCAGAGCATCGATCTCACAGTCGCCGCATCTGCAAAGCCATCTTTGCATAATCTAGGATAACACGTCTGCAGAGTGTGACGCATTAACAGTGGTATATCACGTTCATTGAAGCAGTATTAATATGTTGTAAACACATATACGTGAGTGCTTGCTATTCATCTATGTACATAATCACGCTAAATTTAGATAATACCCGTAGTTGATTGGACTGGACATGCTTTATGTCTGGCCATTACTAAAGCATTAACAGAAATTACGTAGATCTTTTAAGTGTTGTACTTCACACAGACACTTAAGTCGTTATATGTTTTGCGTAACCCCCTTTAGATATCAAGACAGATAACCCGAGTTCAATTACCAATTACAAATAGTGGAGTTTTAAATAATTTGGTAAGAAGAGTATCTGTTACATATGGATCAGTAGTAATGTGTTTGCCTCGCAATCGGGAGGTCCTCATTCGAAACCTGCCTGAAGAGTCTTTACTTTCTCTTCAACCAAACAAATACTAGGAACAGACTTGGAATTAGAGTGGCCACTTTTCTTCCCTGCTTTGTATTCTATTATTTTTAATTTCTGTTTTTCTTTGGGGTGAGAGTGTCTTTTGAGTGTATTTTCTGACATACCTTCCAACTTTAGTTCTGGACATTGGACGAATATGTGTTTTTTGTTTCTTTTATTCTTCTCATTTTACAATAGCTTCATCACACAAACAATAGTGTAAGTTCAATGGTTATTTGAGAAAGGGCAACCTTTCAGTGAGAAAAACACAGTGACACGAAATAAACTTTGTTTCGAAAGTCTTTGAAATCTTATCAGGTACCATTCTATTGTGAGACTAGGCAGATGATTTTCTTAGCATTTTTCTATTTTCCAATTCTCTTCCTATGTCGCCTACTTTCTCTCAATATAACATCTCCTCATTTATGTCAAACAGAGTGCTTTCCGTTTCATTCTACCTGGGATTTTTTTTTAATGTCGGCAAAATTTGCAAACATCATCTTGTATACAGGAAGTGCTATAACACAGGAAATCTCATTGAGTAACGACTACTAGGCACTCAGTCCTGCATGGTAAAATCAAGGATTTAAGAGCGAGAATCGCTAAGAACTTCCATCAATATAGTATCCCTAATTTTGGATTGATGCCTACACATAATTTTGGCCTAGAAACGTCACCGATCTTTTTATCGTTACAAATTAAATAATATTCTTTTTTTATTTTTAGAAGGAAATCGACGCCCCCTCCCTAGGTCATGAGACCTACTTCGGCCCTATTAGCCCGTATGTAAATCCGATACTGATCCTTGCCATTGAATAATTCCACAATGTCAGTAAATAGTTACAATGTAGAAAAATAGAGGCAAAGCCCTATTGTCAGGGTATTGTGTACATGTGCTACTGGCAGGCTCTAGCAGCGTTTGTTCTGTTTAGATGGTTTATGTCTCGTTGGAAAGCTGAAACCTTTGCAACGACACCTAAACCCCTTTGATAACCCTAGTCCCTCCTGAGTTAAAAGTTGTCGATTGTCTCCGTTAGCTACTAAAGGGAAGTGGAACCCCTGCCAATCTAGGAACCCGCTAAACCGATCTGGATGATCTATGCTGGTTTGAACTAGTCTTGCCGAGATCTTTGCAACGACATCTCAATCACATTCGTAGTCTCCAGAAGTTTCTGAGTTCAAAATTACCACGGGGAAATGCAATCCACCACTGATCAAGAGACCCGCTCATCCGAGCTGGATGATCTATACTGGTTTGAATTTTTCTTGCCGAGACCTTTCCAACGGACTTTCAAACAACTTTGTAGCCGTAGTATTTCTTGAGTTGCGGAAATAGATCCCCACCCACCTGCCCTCTCTTGGGATTCACTCATATGATCTGGATAATCTACGCGGTTTGAATTTGTCTCGTCAAGACTTTTCCAACGACATCTCAACCACTATCGTATCCCTATTAGTTACTGACTTGAAAGTTGTCAGCAGACAGACAGATAGAGCGTTATATTGAATAACGTATAAAGCTTCCTACCACTTGCTACTGAAGCGTAAAATTATGACGCTAATTTAGGAAGATCAAATATACAAAAAGCTGAAATGATACACCTGTAATTTATACCGAGCAGCCGTAGCCAGCGGTAGAGTTCGCTTCGTATTCCCGAGATTCTGAATTCGATCCCAACGAACGACCATGCTCATTAAATTTTACCAGGGTTTGTCCTCAATTATATCATGGGAATGCCACGATAGTACCTTGAATTTAGGCCCTGATCAACTCTTTCCCACATCCTTTCTTCTCCCCTATTCCGGCCTGAACTTTAGATGACTAAATGCCATAAATAAATTAAAATTAAATTACTGATTTCATTATGCTCAAATTTATTCCTAAAACATGTTGTTTTCCTTTAAAAAAAATAGAATATATGCATATATTGTAAAGGACATACTTTCGCGATTCTTCTGCAGCCCTTTTTAAAATTATAACACACAATAAGTTGAAATTTGTGCGTCCAGAATTATGGAAAAAGAAAGCATATGACATCATACCTTACTTGATTCATACCGTAAACCTTTAGGCAGGTTTTAGGACATTTTTAAGCCTGTGCTTTTTATGAGTAATTTTTCCAACAAGAAACTATTCAAAATTGACCATATGGCTCTTGCCTACGTGCATGCAAAAGATAACTTTTGTGGCCTTGACCATTTCGCCAAAAGAAATGTGTTTACTGGGTGCCAAAGTAGCACTGTGTATGGGGATACTTTGGCAGATATGAAATGTCTGCTTTAGATGAATGTAGATTCACTGTGGAGCTTTTTGGCACACGAAAATAAAAAATTACACAATAGCAAACTGTTGCATAATATAAAAAGTAATGTTTCATTGTTTTTGTTGTTTTGTTTACTTTTTCTTGGTTTATTTCTATACACTCATCCTTAACGATATAGTTCACCCCCGCCATCTTGGTACGCACTTTCCATTGATTTACGTGGGAATTGTTTTACTTATTTTATGCCTGTCAGAAATAGAATAGTCAAGTTCCGCTTTTACAAATTTGCGTTGGTTGTTATTTTAACTCTTGTATAGTTTTGGTTTGTAAAATTTCTTCAAATATATAAGTATAATGTATTATTAATAGTTTGCTATATAAATCACAATATGTCGAGGGGAAATTACGCTGTCCGTATGAAAAATATTGCATTTCTACAAAATAGCACGAGTCCAAGATAACATGACGAGAAACTAGGCGAAAACAGAAGTTAAAAATTACACTCCTGACATATATAAGACGAGTAAAACAGTTTCCATGTAAATCAATGGAAAGTGCGTACCATGATGGCGGGAATGGTCTACACCGCTAAACTATGAAAAAAAGCAATGTAACGTTTATGTTTGGAGAAGATACCATAATGCTTTTAAAGGAAAGAACATAATTAAGAAAAATGAGATTCAAAATTTCAAAGATTTTGTGATAAAACAAAAAAAACTTTCATTATAACACAAAAAACTAACAAAACATTAAAACTGCAATCATCTTTTAACAGTTTTTCGTACATTCTTAATCGTCGTCCTCATAGGCACGTGCTGCAAATACATTACCAGACTTTGAATTTACTTCTCCTATGTCATGAGTAGCGAATACCCTTGAAAGTGGAAATGAATCTTTATCACTAGAGGAAACAGTGAAGTGAACCTTTAAGTGATTCTTCACACACTTGTGAGAAATATTGTGAACCTAAACTTGAATTTTCTGCTACTGGTGAAAGTAATTTAAATAGTGGCACTGAATGTAAAATTGAATGTACAGTGAATGTGAAAGATTCACGAAGTATTTATGAAAGATTTATGAAGTAAATGAAAATGTTCATGAAACTGTTTCTTGTAAAAGTGATCTGTTATTTCGCCTTGTCAGTGCGGGAATAATATTATTTAGGAATTATGTATTTGAGAGGCTATAAACAATTGGAAAAATATTTAGTTTCCTCGTGTGACCAGCGTGCTTTTTTAACATACCTAATCAGTTAGCACATGCTTGTCTTAGCTGGGAATTGAATGAAGAGGAGCGTGATGAAATTTTGAATGATCCTACTTGGAACGCAGTGCTTAAACCAAGTAACTCTATACAGATTTGTAATGAATATCTAAATAAACATGAAAATCCTAGTGTAGTGATTTTTGAATGTGGTTTACGGAACTAACTTCGGCGAAAGATGGAAGAGGTAAGAGAGAAACTTATTTCAAAAAATATTTTATATGGTCCTGAAGTTTAGTGATCTACTAGTTAATATCTAAAGAAAATGAAAAGATGGCAGAGTGTATTCTTTATGGTGGCGTGCACATTTCACTCTTGCATTTTAAAAACAGTGAAATCTTATTTAAAAGCAAACACGATCGAGTTAAGTGGCTGCACTTTACATATTACCCATTAATGTTTATACGAGTGGAAGACAGGATCTATAATACTGAATCATTTATTGAATCAGGTAAATTATCATAAAACATTTGTGGAATATTATGAGATCTGTAGGAAAGATGGTCATTTTACCATTTGAATGAATACATTTTCAAGATATTTAAATTACTTACTCGTGACACGGAATTTCTTGCACAGTTAATTCCAACAATTATTGAAGAAAAATTTGCTCCTGTGAAAAGTAGGTTGTGCACAAGAGTATATTATAGACATGCAGGGTTCTAAATTTTCATCTCATGAGTTAATTGCACGTGAATTTTGCATCGTTTCAAGATATGCTAGTGTATTGTTATATGCTATGATCTACATACCATGTGAAATGATTGAATTAGGAATAGGCTATCAAAAGGAATGAACGGAAAGCTTTCATGGATTGACAAGGGATGATTCAAATGGATATACTATATCTCTTATTCGAAGAATAATTACACAGTTGTGTGAGCTGATGCTCTATTGCTTTGTAAAGGCAGAGAAAAAGCAGAGTGGATTTGTAAATTGTTTCAATTGAAAAATGTAAAATACATGGATGATGAAGATCCATCATTCATCATTGCTTCACTTGCAACATTAAATTTTAATACCGATGTAAAAAGTTGTACTTACCATGTTCCTAAACAAGTGAATTCTTGCGCACTGAGAAATTGCTAACAACTTCAATACTGAAAAAAGCCACAATCTTTGAATGCAGTGATGCAGATTATTCCTTTAAAATAAAAGTGTAAAGTATGATTTCCACCTGTATTACTTTCTCTTAAGTAAGAAATATATTTCTTATAAATGAATACCTAATGAGTTTATTTTACACTAAAATAAAAATAGCTTAAAATAGAAGTAAGAAATACCCTAGTTTTCAGAAAATTTAAATATTAGTTTAAGATAATAATAAAAATGCGTTCTTTTTGCAAAAGTATACTTTGAAAAATAAAATCAAAGTTCTATTTACAAAATCATACTTTGAAAAATTAAAATCGATATTTTGTTTATAAAACAATGCTTTTAAATAAAAATCATAATATTGTTTATAAAATATACTTTTTATAAAGTATACTTTTCTAAATTTAAGTTAGTTTTATTTATAAGGTTTTACTTTTATTTTATAAAATATGGTTTCAGAAGTTAAAATTGAAATTTTGTTTTACAAAATAATACCTTAAAGTTAAAATCATAGTTTTATTTATAAAGTCATACTTTGAAAAGTTAAAATTTATATTCAATTTTAAAAAATAAAATTTTAGAAACCAAATTCACAGTTTTGTTTATATTATAGTTTTATGTTAAAAAGTATACCTTCAAAAGTTAAAATTTATATTCTGCTTTAGAAGATCAGAGGTTTGAAAAAAATAAATTCGCAGTTTTGTTTATAAAATTATAGTTTTATTTAAAAAGTATACCTAAAACGTTAAAAATTTTATATTCAGCGTTAAAAAATCTTAGTTGCATTGGAAAGTACTGCTTTTAAATAAAACTATATTTTTCTAAAACATAAGTTAGATTTTCACATTTGGAAAACTTTTCATTTAAATGAAAAGTATATATATATCTTTATTCATATTTAATAAGATAGTATGACATTAATAAGTTGAACTTGCCTTAAAACTGTTAGATCTAGTACCAGATAATGTATAAAAGGATTCTGTATGATATTACTTTTCCCCGATGGAAAACATAATATATGTAGTGAAAAGTTTATGAACATAAAGAAAAGGAATAAATTTCATTCATTAATGTTATACTTTTATTTCTTTATTATTTACAATAATCAAATATCTATGACAGAGAAGGTTAGTGAAATTCTCCTTAGACATTTAGGAGACTTGATTTGCCTTTGCCTTCTAACATGAATTTTTTTTAAAAGTTTAGAAAAAATGAAAGAAGAAACTTTAGCGGATATTTTAAGTGAAGTACATGAATCGTCTGTTAACAGTGATTCTAGTTATTCTGTTTCCGAAAGTGAAGCTGAAATGATGAATAATGAATAATCTCTCACTATTATTCCGTTATCATCAAATTTAGAAGTGATATCTATTTCCGACAGTGATTCAATTATAAGTGTAAAGGGAAATGAAAGGGAGAATAAAGTTCCAACTTCAGTTTTGTCTCATAGTGAATTGAAGAAAAGTGTGAAGGAGGAAATTATTTTCATTGGGGAAAACGATTATTTTACTAAAGGTGATAAGAAAGAAGAAGAAAACATTCCTATTCGAGATTTGATTTCATGCTCATGTGTAAATACCAAAATTCAAGAGGAGTGTATTTATGAGGCTATTAAAAAATGAAGAAATGATGGTCCCTTAATATGCTCATCGTGTTTTAATAAAATAAATAATCCTGGGAGACATCTATGAGTTATTTATTCTGTAAGTGGTAATCAGAAAATAGTAAGGAACTCTTGGAAAATTAAATCCTATAATAATATTTTAATAATAATATTGATACTTCGAATATGGTTTACGTAACTTACTTTTCAGTAAAGTGGAAAATTTAACTGGTATGTTAATTGAAAAGGTTGTAAATGCAAATCCAGATAGTGAGTGAGTGAACCTTTCATTCGAATAGTATTTACATCTAGTTCATTATATGAAAAGATAAATTCATGTATTTGTGCTATGTATATTTTTTAAAGAAGAAAGATTGTATATCTTCTTCAGAAAATGATAAAAAATGAATAGAAAAATAGTAAATTCTCAAATATATTGTATACTTTTAGGGACGAAATGTTCATATTTTTTTCATCATTATCAGAAGAAAATTATTCTTATTATGAATAGAATTTATAAGATAAGTGAAAATAATTCACTCTGCTTATGGAAATCAATAAAAAATTTGAAATTTATTCAATCATTCTACTTACTCTAAAATTAAAATTAAATAGTCCTATTAGTTTCAGTAAATATGTTTAACTATTTATTTTTTCATTATGAAATTTAAATAGAAAATAAACTTTAAAGTTTTAAGAAAAGTAAATATAAACTATCTCAGTTGTGTATAAAAAGTTATTTAGTTTCCAATGTATCAGATGAACGCTAATTTAAAAAAATGTTAGCTACAGTTCTTACACGGTTGTAAACGGGCGCAAGCCAAAAAGGGTACGCGATGCCGGGTGCGTTGCGGTATGCTTTACGAGAGCGGACGCGAACGAAAACGGCACGGCGCGGGGACTAATCGGACCGGCGCGGGACCGAAACGGACGTTCATGGACCGAAACGGCAGTGACGCGTAGCGGGAGTTTTCTAACGCGGACCGGAATGAAGACGTGGTGAAAACAATATACTAGATAATAAATAAATAAATTCATTTTTCCATTTTCTATAATAATATTCCTGTGCTCTTTGAAATAGAAAAGTCTTATATAAATTAGTTCTTATGAGGCTGATGTTGAAAAGAAAAGATTTTCTGTTTTCTCCGAAATTCACAATTGCTTTCCATAAAGTAGTTTCTATTTACTCTTAGATTATTCGTAACATTGGATAAATGTTTTTCTAGTAAGCATGAAAGATATGAGTATAAATTCTCTTGTTTTACATGCTTGTTTACAAAAGCTGCGAAACACAGAAAACGAATTCCTACGAACTTCTAATGATGGGAGAGAGATATATAATTTTTTCCTTGTTTTACACCTTTGGTGTTCGATATATCTTAAGTTGACGTAAATTTCATATATATGTATTAATTTTCTAATTAAAATTACGTGATCAAGCATGTTCTCTTGAGCAGAAAAGTGGGAAACAGATAAATATTTGAATGAGAAAGAAGAAGAAGAATTTTATAAACTTAATTTACACTTACCGCTTAATGATACACTAAGTAAGCACAGAAATCTTATATTATCTAAACTGTGCAGAACTAGTTTATAGTAAGACCAGTTTCAAATCTATAATAATTTTAAAATAAAATACTCTAGAATATTCTATGTACTGTAAGAATCTTTTAAGCATGAAAATAAGAGAGAAAAAGGGATAGACAGAGAGAGAAACAGAGATACAGAGAAAAATAAAAAGGTGAAAAGACGTAACACAAAAAGATCTTTCATTTAAACAATTCTTAGATGGTAGGTTTAAACGAAATACATATTCCCTTAACTTATGGTAAAAGAAAGATCTGTTATACGAAGTTCTAGATAGTTCAAGTTCATGGAAGAAAATATAAAAGAGATGATAAAATAAAAGATAGTGAACGAATATTTAAAAATGTGTGTGAAAGAGAATATTCTAGAAACTTTCATGATTTGAGAAATTTTGGGGATTTCACCATGAGAAACAGAAATTAAAGGAGGTAGCCTACTTTCTAAATTTTCACCGAAAATAAAAGAAGGTCAACGAACATTCTAATATGTGCGAGAGAAAACGAATGTTCTAGCAGCTATTTTCATCTTTTGAGTTTGAGAAATTACCGTCGTTCCTCCACGCAGGAATAGAAAAATAAAGAAGTTGAACTTACTTTCCAGGAATGCCGCGGGCATGAAAAATGTAAGAGAGAACTTCTTCGAAAGAAGGTCATCGAACATTCTAAGTTGTGAGAATAACTGCGCATGCGCAGAACATGAACCCCGTCATGAAAATGCGAGATATAAAACATTTCTCCAAGAGATGTTCACCATCGCGGTCACACGGAGAGTATGCTTCCCCCATAAATAAAGCAATTATCCTTTTTACAACGTTCATGGATAGCATGTATTTCCAATTATGAGGAAAGAAAAATCTAAATGAGCATTCACCTTATTTCATATTTACGGAACATGAAAATATGTGAGGGCTTATATTAATATAAAAATCTAAAAATATTGCAGATCATCAAGAGATACGAGAGAGAAAAAGTACAGTACATGGACATCAAAAGATCTGGACCCTAAAGTTAGGTTACGTCTTAAAAGTCTTATCATCCAACTAAAAATGTGTACAGTTCATTCAGTCTTTTTAAAATGCTTTATTTTCTTATTAGATTTATCTGTCTCACTTGCAAATTTTCCTTTTACACTGACTAACTTAAGTTTGAATATTTATTCTCTAAAATAAACGGGAAACTAATTTTAAATTTTAAAGTATAATCTTTCTACCAGAATAATGGAAAACATTATAGATATACTGCAAAGGTCATTGTTTCTGAAATGCATTAGATCATTTACTTCCATCGTTTTCATTTTCTATTTACGAGCACTTGAAATTTCATTATCGCACTTTCTCTTAATTCAAGAGATATCCTTACTTAGTGAACATCACAGCTACTGTCCTCCTACAGAGAAAATGAGAAGTTCTTCCGGAAAGCTGAAATATTCGTATTATTTCACAGTAAACGGATCTCGCTTTCAGATATACAATAGTTCTTTAAAATCGACTAATAGGTCACGCTTCTTTTAAAATTATTTTATCAGATGACAGTATATTTTTTCTTTCTTATAATACTTGTATTCGTTAAAGAGAATGTATACTGTAATATGAGTTAAGATTCAGTTCTTCTTATCGGTGAATTACTAAAAGTCTCCGCGGAAGTCAATTACATTAAAATAATATCTTCAAGTGAAGACCGTGTACAAAATCTTCATTGAACGCCTCTCTGACTAACTATCGCTTATAACTAATCATTTTCCTTTAAATGATAGCACACTTCCATTGTCCGTAACTATCTCCTTCTCTAATGGTTGAAGAGATTTCCAATAATAATGAAAAAAGTCTTTGTGGAAATCAGTTACTTTCTGTGCATCTTTCCTATTTATTCCTTAAAATAATATCTTTAATTCACACATGTGACTGAACGCTACGGACATAGAAGACAGAAGTTTAAAAGAAATCCTTACTATTATGAAATTAAAATTTCTCTACGGCCTAAATATATATCAATGTTAAGAAACAAGCGAATGCTTTAAACACTTAGCAGAAGATAAGTCAGGCACTCTACGTTTTCATTCAATTAGCTTATTTTCTAAGTTATCTACCACGTTTTAACCATATATTCCTCTTCCATGAGGGGCGCTCTCGAAAGCAGAGGTGATCTTAAGGATGGAACTTTTCATTTTCATCTTCCTTCTTTAATTGTTAAAGAGACTCCAAATAATGTAAGGTGCCACGGTGGCTTAGCTGGTAGAGCGCTCACCTCTGGTGCTAATAGTTGTTGAATTGAGTCCTGCTTATGCCATGTGAGCTTTATGGTACACAAACATCATGTGCGTGCGTTTTGTTAGGGTGCTTCGATTTTCTCCCACTTTCTTCATTTACCGATTCATCCCATCATCTTTATCATCCATACGGCCACAGCCATAGTTCCCAAAAGGCCTTAAAATAAGTTCAAGTTCTAAATAATGAGAAAAGCCTTCGTGAAAATCATTTACTTTGTCTGCATCATTCAGATCTACTTCTACATTTAATTCACGCCTGTGACTTTGCGGTATGGTCATAGAAGACAAAAGTTTAAAAGCATTCCTTACTAGTATAAAAATAAAATTCCTCTATAGTCCATACAATAATAAGAAACAAGCAAATGCTTTAACCACTTAACATAAGTTAAGTCAGGTACTCTACGCATTAATTTTATTTGTCTTATTTTCTTAAGTAATGTATCGTTTCTTTACCATGAAGGGGCGCTCTCGAAAGCAGGGCCGAACCTAGGGAAGGCAACTCTCATTTCTAAATAAATAAAATTAAACTAACTAGAATATGGAAGTTTTCGAACTTATCATTTTTAATAACATTGCATAAGCGCGACATTCAAGTAAGGATCAGCAAAATGCTGCTGCTAGG
>JAGDQP010030637.1:0-22478 GCA_022664845.1 Lepisma saccharinum | reverse complement strand
AATTACAGTTATGGAAAATCAGTCAAATTATGTCCAGCTATACGTTTTGTTACGTTATATAAAAGGCTGTTTTTATATTAAAATCCATTGTAACACTTAGTTTATTATGACCTTTCTATCTAAAGGATAAACAAATGTCAGATTGTCATATTATCCTTTATTTACTACTGCAAGGGAGCAGCAGAAACTGCATTAATTTTCGCTACAAAATTATTATTACTTTCATGTTATTGAACGTATAATTGTCTAGGGTATTATAAAAGTGCATGAGACACGCTAAAATTTAATTGCATATTGAAAATCCAAAATTTTAGATTTATCCAACCGTTATACTAATTATTGAATATTCGAAACAAAAAGCTAAATTTTGACACACCCTCGTACACAAAAGTGGCTCTATCTCTGTAACCCTTTGCCATAGAGAGCACATCTTCGGCTCATTTTAAAGCTTTATAAGTAGCTTCCTCAGCACCCTTAGGCTCAAACATAATGTGTGCCCTTCCCAAAAGAAAAATATATTTACAATATAATTACAGGCTAACATAAAATTTAGATAACATACTGAAATAAAAAGCGAAGGATAAACATCAATAATAAAACTATAGTACAAACAATTCATTTTCTGTATGTGCTATACCTAAAATTATGCAATGTATTGAGAAAATAAATTCACTACTCACCAGGCATAAATGAAGCTGTTTTAGTCTCACTTTCGTTGCTGTAAACTTGTGTTAAGTTCTCACAGCTGATGTGTCTATCAGTCATAGGGTCTGAACGAGTTATCTTATCTGTGGAGAACAGATGATTCGTTCAGTCTTTAATTACATATGGTTGAACGGAGATTAGTCTTCCGTCTCTTTAGAGATGATAAGATAAAAGATAAAATTAATTGTATGGGCGGTAACAGCACTATCTTTAGAGATGAAAACGAACGTTCATATCAGCTGAACCGTTTCCTACATAAATACACAAAAATATTCTTAATTCAATGTCCACATTTGAAGTTGTGATCTTCGTCTTACCCTCAAACAACCTGTACTATGCACAATAAACCGCACCAGTTCTGAACGATTAGACCAAATAATTCCGTAAAACTGATTCGGAATTATAAGTTTACGAAAAAAACGTCTTATTTAAAAGTATTGCTTACCTGCTATGAGTCGTTGAGATTTAGAAAAATTGTTTTCAGAGCTCTGAATTATTCCACATCTTAGAAGAATGTCAATCATAGAAAAATTTACAACCCTCGGCAGGATCGTCACTAACGAAATTCGCACTATCACTGAAATAATCAGTAACTCGTACGAACGGACGGGTACTCAGGAGTACTTTCTTCTTCCACCAAACCACACTATTTTTAACATTTTATATATCACAGAGTTCGCTCGATGTAGTCGCTTTCACTTCAATCACTTGCTCTTTTCGCCTAAAACATGTTCACTCGACTAAGCTTTTTCTGTAAGGTTGCTTTTCTCTTCCATGTTTGGTTTACAAGTGTGTGATAAGTCGCGCCCACTTAACGTTGTTCGCTTTGTGATGCTGGATAAAAATAAATCCATGAAATCGTAAACGCACTAGCAATGAATTCAGTATCCACCAACTGAATGCACCAGAGAATACAGTGAGGCAAAAACTAGTTGTGTCGAGTTGTATATCCTAGTAGCTATTTACTGCATCGCAAATTATCCGTCTGGACATGACAGAAGTAAACGAGTAGATTAGTAACACTGTTCAAACAAACCCTTTTGCCGCCCACCCGAAAGTTGCACTCACTGACTTAACTTATCATCAGTCTCAAAAATTACCAACAGTACTTCCTTTCGCTCTGTTTTGTTTTCTTTTTTGTGTTTATTTTTCAGGACTGGCATTGTAGTAATCACGCAGAAACGTAAATATCAGCAACTAACTGTAAACGATGCATATTGTCGGTGTCTTTCTTTCGTTCAATACAGTTGTAAAAACAATCTACCACCCTCAAAGTTTTGTAAGAAAAGTACATTTGTAATTTTTATAATAAAGAACATAGTTGCAAATTATGAGTTTTATAGGAAAATTCATTCATATTAATTTTTTAAAGAATTTCCGGCGACTATTCTTGATAGTCTCGGAAAAAGATTTGCGCCCCTAGGCACGTAGTCAGTGAGCCTATTTCATAATCCGCCACTAAAACGCACGATCTAATAATCAGTTTATAATGTTACCAATAAAACAGCTTAACACAAACTTTTATAAAATAATAAATAGCATATTCTCGGGCTTTAATTCTCATTGGCTGTAACATAAGTTAGAATAAATCGTCGCTTCCAAAGAGAATAGCACGAGCACGTGATGCTTATTATGATCCTCATCACGCCAGCCCCTTTATACAATCCACGTTCTTGACTCGGATCACATCTCTGTCCGTCTGGATCTACAGCACCAACGTACTGCACCGTGCTCTCGCTTACCTACCATCACACATATTGATTGGGATGCCTACAAACAACTTGTTACCGATACTACTAACACCAGGATCACGTTAAACTCTGTAGAGGACATTGAACATGCGGTCCAGCACCTCACTGCAAACCTTCAAACAACCCTCAAACTCACATCCACTACTGTCACACTGTCGCATGCCTCTGGTTCACTCTCGCCTACGCAACTCCGAACTCAAATTATAATGTAATTGAAGCGATGGAAATGGCATATCACTCACTGGAAAACAATCACTCACACACCAAACGAGTTAGGCAAAGGTTAAAGCGAATTTAAACTCAACGATGGGATGTCAAACTACAGGAAATGACAAGCCTAACTTCAATTTTTGGAGACTTGCTAAAACTTTTTTCTAACCCTCGCACTCTGTGAGCACCTTGCTCACTTCATAAACCTCATGGACTGGTATTTACTGGATAGAGCTCAAATCTTTTCTGAGATGTTGAAACAACAGTTTATGCCCAATCGAGAGCTCTATGATGAATCCCCCATCCGCGTTGTTAATCGCACCCTGCGTTCTACCAGACTGGATGATCTCTTTCCTCCAGCAGATTTCACTACGCTACGTGAAATACAGCACGTTATTCGTCGACTTCGTTGTCGTAGTGCCTCTGGACCAGATCACATTTCCACACAAGCTCTTAAAAATGCTCCTAGAAAACTATTTGTACTACTCACTCTCCTGTTCAATTTTATGTTCTTACACAGTTACATTCCACAACTCTGGAAAAATGCTAAGGTAATCATAATACCCAATACTTTCAAAGATCACCTTTTTCCTACCAATTATCTACCTATCAGTCTACTACTAGTTCTTGGCAAGATATGTGAACGATTAATTCACCGTCGCTTACATCGTTGCGCTGAAGCACGGAATCTGCTACCTCCACATCAATATCGTTTCAGACTTGGATTTCAAACTGTTTCACAGCTAGCCCGTGTAATTGAATATATTACCCACCAGTATCACTCCTTTGGCCATACCAATGATATTTTTCTTGATTCTTCCAAGGCATTTGATCCTGTTTGGCATTCCGGCCTTCTGTACAAGCTGCTTTACCTGATTACCTCGTCCGACTTATCCAAGCTTATCTTTCTTATCACACTTTCTTTGTCTCCTGTAATGGCTCCACTTCCAACACTCGACCGATCCCTGCTTGTGTCCCCCCAGGGCTCAGTACTTGGACCAGTCTTATTCAATATATATTATGCCGATCTTCCTACCTTTGCTGATAATATTGCTTTATTTTCATCTCATCGAAATCACTGATATGCTCGCCTTCAAGGTCAATGGCATCATGACCTTCTTCAACAGTGCATAACCAAGTGGCGTATTAAAAACAGCCCTAACAAGACAAGGGTAAGTAGTAGTTTACTCGCCGAAGACCTCGAGACCTACGTCAGCTGACCTTCTTTGATGAGCCACTTGCAAAGCAGAATACTACTAGATGATTGGGGGTTGACCTTGATCGCGTCCTCACGTACAGTCTGCTGCAAAGCGTGCGTTACAACGAACAATGCTCTCTACCGGCTTAAAAATCTATTTTATGTCATGACGATCCGCCCTATTCTCACCTATGCTGCTCCTGCTTGGCAACATGCAGCTCCTACGCAGATCAAGAAACTACAGATTGCCCAAAAACTGAGCCGCTCTCATCATCACTGGCTACTCACGTGACACTCGCATCATCCAGATTCATGAAGATTTTAACCTTGCTCTACTGAGTGACTACATTGCTAGCCTCACACGTTCCTTTTGGCACCGTAACAAGACCACTCAGCACGTTCCTTTGCAAGCCGTGTACCGCTCAGATTCACTTATCCCATCCATCGTCAACTATGATCTCTCACTCTACAACTCATGATCCTACATCTATGAACTTCACCAGACTCTATTGCAACAATTTATGAATTTTCTTGAACGAATAATGTAACATACACAAGAGCTTTGCCTTACAACTGCAAAGGTGTAACAATCTGGCTTGACCATCTTATGCATCCCTCCCTCTCCTTTGACTTATTATCCAACATATTACAACAGGGAAGCGACATGTAGTTGCACATCCCTGTCCAACTACATGCGTAACACATCAAGTAAGCGCATCACCACAAATGGAAGGCATGGGCTTACGACCGAAACTTTACACCACAAAATTAGTCATAAAAGGTTACAGGTTACTAGGAGATGTTAATAAAACAATGTGGATGCACACTGTGTCGTCGTCATACACCATTCTAAAGGTGAATAGTTCACGTCAAAATGAGTTCAAGGGATAGGGAGGGAAATGAGTTCAGAGAGTATATATTCCATTTTGCTACAATTAATTTATTTTGGTACAATCTAAATTTAAAAGATACATTTTCATCAAAATATTAAAATTTGACTGCAATATAGAATCACTCTCAGATTGTTCAAACCGCTAGAAAACAGGTTAGGTCATGTTTGTTTGGGTTAGTTTAAGTTAGGTACTTGTATAAGTTTAATGATTCATTCACTTTGACTCGGATCTATAAATAACTTTTGAAGAGCGTCTGGAGAACTTTCTGAACAGCATCTTGAAACTGATGTAATTTTCTAAACACAGGATCTTGAAACTTATGTAATTTTCTAAACACATGCTGAATTTATATTCCTTGCATCATCCGACCTGATGACTATCCCAAAATAAAACTTAGGGAGATGTAAGAAGATGGTATAAAGTACTTTGTAAATTTTTTGAAAATTTAAAATTGGAAGTTTTTGAGAAATCAAAATTTGAACATTTTGAGCATTTTTGAAAAGTGCATTTAAAAAGCATCTATAGAGTTATATATCATATGAAAGCCTGTGTCAGTAGGTTTAAAATGAGCCAAAGACAAACTCTCTATGGCAAAGGGTTACAGAAATAGAGCTATTTTGGTGTACGAGGGTGAGTCAAAATTTGGCATTTTTTTTCGAATGTTCAATATTTTACACTTCAAAAACTAACGGCTTGATAAATCTAAAAAAAAAATGTCTTATGCTCCGAAGGTAGAAAATAATCTAGTACCAAAAAGCATTGAAATCAGAGATGGAGAAACAGATGTTTCCTTAAAATTGTGTTGATTTGACATGGAATGACTCTGCTACATAATCAATCGTCTTAGTTTCACAAAATTAGGCAGCTCAACCTCCTCTCCAGCGCAAAGGAAGCACTTTGACGGTGGGACTTCAGAAAAGACCATTCAAATCTAAAGTGCAGTAGGCTTGTGATCGATGCACCCACTGCGACCGACTCGATAATCTGGCATTGGGTGTGGTAAATAGGCATATGGCGAACCAACTATTTTCCGTACCCTGACTATTGCTTCCTTTTATTTTGACATCTATGTTCGAGTAAACTACGTTTTAATATCCATGGTTAAGCTTGCAGCCAATGAAGAACGAGAAGGAACATATCAAGCGATGTCCTGCACTTCCTGCTGTTAAAGTTGTTAATCACCACAACAGATAAGGAAAAAATGTATGTTGTGTGAAATATAGACAATATGTAGAAGTTATTGAAATAAGCAGCTGTAAATAGCTACATTTATTGCATTCACTTCATGGTAATAATATTGTATTCTTCACAACTTGTTTGAGTATTCAGTAATGTACTTATTATTAGACTTTTATATTATATATTCATTGGTAAACATTGACTTCATGGTCTTGCTCTAGGGAATTTTACCAAACATTGTTAGAAAGCGGGAAGCTAGATCCATGATTCGGTGGACAGTTCTTATATGTAAAACAGGGATATACCATTACGACTGCTATTCCTTAAAGCTACGCTATTATCAAGAGAAGTATCTCGGAAAGCTCTCTACATCTTGTGTTTCAAATTTCTTCGTTGGTTCTTTTAGTTCTTGTGCCAGAAGCCAAAACGCGATGATTTGGTATAAAATGGGGACCAGATGAAACTTTCAGCACTTGTACACTGACATGTATAGAGCATGAAAATACGTGATAGACATTCCAAACAGGTAGGTATCCAAGATGGCGGCCATTCAAAATGGCGGCCGACGCTATTTATTAAAATCAACGTATCTCGTCTCTGAGTTATCCGATTTCGATCATTCGTTTTTTAAATGGCTACATTTATATATATTTTTTGGCTACATTTATGTTTATTAGCAATATTTTCTTAAATCAAATTCTTTTTCAGTTAAATGTAAAAAGTTACATTTTAGCTTAAAGTATTTTCTTATTTGATATTTAACTCCGAAACGACTGGTTTTAGATAAACTTATGTCCTTACAGAAAATATAGCGTGTTACCTAGGCCTTAATTTAAAAAAAAAGATCTATTAAATCCGACAATCACAACTAAAGATATGGACAATTGTTTGAAAATGTCTGCAGCACGAGTTAGCATTATGGAGCACTAATACGTGTAGAAGCTACATGAAGATTTGGCATAAAACGGGGGACCAGAGGGAACTTTCAGCACCTGTACACTGCCATGCGTAGAGCACGAAAATACGTGATAGACATTCAAAAAAGGTAGCTATCTAAGATGGCGGCCATTCAAAATGGCGGCCGACGCTATTTATTAAAATCATCATATCTCGGCTACAACTTTTTCCGATTTTGATCATTCGTTTTTAATTGAAAGATATTTCTATTGGCTACATTTATGTTTATTAGCAATATTTTTGTAAATCTAATAATTTTTCAGTTAAATGTAAAAGTTTCATTTTAGCCTAAAATAATTCCTTCTTTAATATTTCTTGAAACGACTGGTTTTAGATAAACCTATGGCCTTACGCAGTATATAGCGTGGAACTTAGGATTTAATTTTAAAAAAAATCATTTGAATCCGACAAGTATAACGAGAGATATGGACAATTGCTTGACAATTTCTGCAATGCGAGGTAACATTACGGAAGCACTAATGCGTGAAGAAGCTACATCATGATTTGGTATAATATGCAGGGAAAAAATGAAACTTTCAGCTCTTGAACACTTGTCTATGAAGAGCACGAATATGGCTGATAGACATCACAAAACGGTAGCTATTCAAAATGGCGGCCATTCAAAATGGTGGCTATCGCCAATTCTCAATGTTACGAGATTTCGATGGTCCCTTTTTAAATGAAAGTTCATTTCTTTGTCTTCAATTTTTATTAAGAGCAATATTTTCATAAATATAATATAGATTTTTTGTTAATTTTAAAAACGTGCATTTTAACCTAAATTGTTTTATTTAATATTTACTTAAGTATATTTAATTTTGTATAATTATGTAAAATTAAAAAAATAACAAAAAAATGTTTATTATTTTCTTATTTAAGGTCTTATTAGGAAACGATATTTTTTTAGATAAATAGTTGCTTGCAACATGCTGCTAGGCCGCGGTAGGTTAATGCTTTAGCGCTCACCTCTGATGCAAGGGCTGGTCGGTTCGACCCATTCTGCTGCTATATGGGCTTTGTGGTGGATTAACAAGGTATGCGTGGCTTTTCTCCTACTTCTCCCGTTTCCTCCCAGTTTCTTTATTCCACCAATTCATCTCATCATCCATCGTGTCTGACCGAAAGTTGCCTAAAGGTCTTAAAGTTAAATTCAAAAGACGCTTCTTTTAATATATTCTTTTGCTTGAGGAAAAAGACAATAATATCTGATAATCTGAACCTTAGAAATCACTACTAATAAAATCACAGTTTGGTTTTCTATTGTACTGTACAAACAGGAAAGCAAGTAAATGCATTGTGATAGGCGTTAGAAACTAACTGAAAGTAATTTATATTGGCCAAAGTACCTCAGAAATTTATTAAGAAGTGGTATCAGCTGTAATAACATTCCATTCAGGTCAGGCTGTGACAGTGTAAATGCATTTGCAGGACAAAGAAATATTAAAAGGTACTGGAACAGCACAAAATAATGTCACAACATTTAGAAGCATAGTAATCGAGTAACTGTTCCAGATGAGTTACTCAAGACACTTGGAAATTTACTTGTGACATGTGTTCCAAGAAAATATAAATTGGAAGTGCAAATGAGCTGCGATGAAATTATTTACATCCAAAGGTGGGTGAAGTCGATTGCTCCTAACTACCATCATGCAAGGATACATTAGAACGCGCAAATTTGCAGATAGGGATTTAGATAAGAAGACTTGGAAAATACTCTTAGTATACCAGAGGATGAAGAGTATGAATGGAGAAATGACAGCGAGGGAAAGCTATGCACAAATTTGAACGCCGGAGCATTTGCACCAGAAACTGTTGTACTTGTCATCATGTGTAGCAGTTGTTACAGAAATACGCTGTAATTGCTCTGGTTCAGATTATTAATTAGCGTATTATTGCTCCTTTCTTCAAATAAAAGCAGTGTCTTTTGCAAGAGCATTTATTTATCTAAAAATAGTAGTTTTCTAACATTTTGTAAAGAAAAAATATGCATAAACTTTTGTTTTCCTCCTCTTTTGAAAAAAAAGCGCCTAAACCTAAAATCTGCTCAGCCAAAAAAATAATAAAACAGATTTCGGTTAAAATTCACATTTTTATATTTAACTGAAAAAAAAACTATTAGATTTATGGAGATATTGCTCATTGAACTCAAAGAAATGATCTTTCATTTTAAAAGGGAACCATCGAAATCGGATAACTTAGAGACGAGAAATGCGATGTTGATACATGTACCATTGCAAATTGGCGATAGCCACCATTTTGAATAACCGCCGTCTTGGATAGCTACATTTCTGGAATTTCTATCACGCATTTTCGTGATCTATACGTGTCCAGTGTACAAATGCTGAAAGTTTCATCTGGTGCCCCTGTTTAAACCAAATCATCATGTAGCTTCTAAACGCTCCATAATGCTAACTCGTACTGCAGAAATTTCACACAATTGTCCAAATCTCTTGTTATACTTGTCGGAATTAATAGATCATTTCTTTAATTAAAGCCTAGGTTACAAGCTATATTTTGTGCAAGGACTGTGTTTATCTAAAACCAGTCGTTTCAAAGTCAAATATTAAATAAAAAAAATAGGCTAAAATGAATCATTTTGCATTTAACTGTGAAACTATTAGATTTACAAAAATATTGCTAATAAACATATATGTAGCCAATAAAGGTATTTTCATTTTAAAAAAATGATCGAAATCGGATAACTCAGAGCAGAGATATCGCTTCGCAGAGTTGATTTTAATAAATAGCGTCGGCAGCCATTTTGAATAGCTACCCGTTTGGAATGTCTATAACTTTTTTTTCGTACTTTATACATGCCAGTGTACAAATGCTGGAAGTTTCATCTGGTCCCCCATTTTATACCAACAACTTGTCTGCCTCAAGGACTATTTACCAGCAAATTAGTTTCTAATCTTGGAGTAATACTATAAACACGGGTTCCGCATTGTAGATGTATGAAAACACTAAAGTTTACTGTGTCAATAACCAATGTAATGTTTGAACTTTCTATTATTAATTTAAATTTACCAGAGATAATTTCTGAAAATTGTCTAAAAAAGAGTACTCTCGTAATTCAAAAGTAGTGAATATTCCTATTTTATAATTGGGTTACAATTTTAAAACGTCTAGAGTAAGTGTACTACGCCGTTCCATATTAAATAGATGAATAACGGTGCATAATGAATTTGTTAAAAATATTGTTTTGAAACTGGTGCTAAGTAAAAATATCCAAGTTACTCTTCTCGTGTATCAAAAGCATGTTATGAACATTATTTGCTGTGTTATGAGTGGTTTTATCACGTACTTCGTGTGAATTAGTTTCTGTAAGTGTTATTATTCTGTGTAAAATGATTATTCCAGTTGTATTTGAAAATCTAATAAATAAATTCATTAAATTTTCTAATATCCGCTGTATATTTTCAATATAAATGAAAGCTAGAATTTTCATTCTGATTTTCATTTACATTAGTTATCCTTCGGTAAACGAATACAACACATTCTCGACTTTTTGAAGATCTTCTTGTACATGATTGAGAGTTACTAGCAGGCTTACTGTCATGTAAATGGGGTAGTCCTTTGTTTTAGAGTATGATAACTACATAAAAGTATGATAGGATTACCCGATTTACACGTAAGCAGAGTCATAAGTTGTTCATAGTACTGCTTATCTTCGAAGTATTTCGAAGTAGTTCTGGTGTAAGTCAGATGTTGAGTTGATATAGGGACGTAAAGATTAAGGGGAATTCGCATTGAGCCAAGTTATAGGATCTCAGGATTCACCTAGTGAATGCCTAGTTAGGCGATACATAATGGATATTGAAAGGAAACAAAGCACTTCATCTGTGATTGTACTTTAATACACAATTTAAATGCACCGAAGAAAGACTTCGTTAACTTAACCTACTACAAAACTGAATATGTAACAGCAATACTTCTACAATAAAATAAGTAGACAAATCGAAAGCAAGAAACAGAGTCCAACTTACCAGCCCTATTGTGTTGTTCTAATAACAGACTTCAGGGAGTTAAGAATGTATAAATTGTGTGTGGCGACACTGGGCTGACACTTTGTGAGAAATTTGCTGTTTTTGCCGCAAGGAGTCGATTTTCCAGGGTTGTAAGATACGCAGTGTCGCAGTTTTTGGCTACGTATGATAAAAGGCTACGAGCATATTTTTCACCATTATTTTGTAAAAGGCTACGAGCACATTTTTCAACCCCTAATTAACATAGTACAAACACATTTTCGCAAACTCTATTTAATATAGCAGAGATTATAGCCCCTCTTTTTCACATCCTTATAAAAGGCTACGAGCCAATTTTGACCTGACCCAACTTAGGGGTGATATCTTTTCATCCCCCATATTTAACATAGCACAGATTATATGTCGCCTAGACTATTTGACCTAACATAGCACCCCCTCTAGCCTAGCTGACATTTTTCGCATCCCCTATTTTATAAAAGACTACGAACACATTTTTCTAACATAGCAGAGATTACACAGGCAACGGGTTTACAAGCACATAACAGAGATTACAAACACATTTTCCCATCCGTAATTTAACATAGCAGATTACACGAAAGGGTACACGTTCTTCTTCAACCCTAAAAAAACACTACCTAGCCCTTATACCAATGCACGATAACAGAAATGCCATAAACAGCTACGAAAACATTTTTGCATCCCCTATTTAACATAGAAGAAAATTGCAGCTGAATACCTAACCCATATACGGAATTTTTTCATTCCCTATTTAACACAGCAGAGATTAAGAACGCATTTAACATAAAAAAGGCTACGAGCACATTTTGGCCTAACCCAACATATGGGTGATATTTTTTGCATCTCCATATTTAACAGCACAGATTACATGTTATCTAGGCTATTTGACCTAATATAGCAGCCCTCTAAGCTAGCTGTCAGTTCTCGCATCCCCTATTTGAATTGCATTTCGCGCTCATAAAAGGCTATGAACCTTTTTTAGGCGGTTTGGCCCGATATCTCGAAACCAGCTCAAAGTATCTCCCCTTGCCGTTTTTCATCATAATCTATCTAAATTAAAGGTTTTTTTTTGATAATCCGACAAACTTTTGGCAATTAGAAACCATTAGTCAAAGATTAAATATTTAACAGTGTATATCTCGTAAACGGCTAGATATATTGATATTCTGTTTTCGCATTTAGTATGTGGACATCGAGTACTATATGCGAGAAAATTGGTGATCTCGAGGTAAACTATTTAACCCTGTATATTTCGTAAACGGCGGAACACATTAAAGTTCTGTTTTCACATTTAGTGTGAAAACAGAACTACATTTTTTCCATCGTTCAATTTTTTCGTTTACCCGTTTTACATCACTAATATGAAGTGTGAAAATATATTATTTTAACGTGAATGATTAATCGATTCAATAGTCAAAAACCGAAAACAACAGAGCTGTTTCACATACACTATTTAGTTATAGTATAAAAATATATAGTGGAACTGCACTCGTTTTATTTAAGGATCATAAAACGTGCATACAAAATTATCAGTGTAATCAATGTCAACATTAGAGAAATATTGTTAAAAATCCAATTTTATCTCAACGCAAGACAGTTCGTAGTTTAGAATCCTCACGATGACAGAAAAGGTACTCACTTTCAAAATAGGTTGTAATGGGTTCGAACAGGTAACACATGATCTTACTGCTAACGTGGTAAACCCGTTTAATTTGTGATGTTTAATGTGCAATAGACATAGAGTTATTCAGCCAAGACCATCAACAAGTCGGAATGGTTACGGCAATGAATACATAATTTTAATAACATGTTGTGCATAATAGTTTTATTACACGACTAATTCAAGTGTTGTATTAATATTTTTTTACGTATAACGACTGCAATACTAGTGTTTGTAATGAATTTCTCATTACACGGAGTTATATTTTGGAAAGTGATGTGAATGTGTACAATTTCTGTATATTATGTGTTAATCTATAGTGTTAGGTAAATGTGAAACAAATTTCGTTCACCGAAATTATTGTTATTATTATTTTTTGAAAGTGGTTGTAAATAATTTATGTATTTAGTCTTTCTTCTTTTTTCTTAAGAAATAACGTATATTTTGTTGATGTATTTAAATTGTGTATTGAGTACTCGTGTATATTTACATTACTGTTTTAATTTCTCTGTTTGTTTCTTATTTCTTCCAAGTCTTCTTTAAAATAAACGATGCTCTTTTTTGTGCAGAGAAATGTCTCAGGCTTATACTCTGAAAGTTCGTTTGCCCCCAAGCGGTTATATATGGTCTGCTCTTGTTTTTAGTTCCCCTCCATCCAACTGGGAATAAAGACAAGCGTTAGGGAAGCGGATTTTTCGCACCCACCGCAGTCGCGAGGAAGCATCAAGATGGTCAGTTTAGAAGAAAGGCTACGCACGTTGTAATAGGATTACAATAGCGGCCATCGGCTGGAAAGAGGCTTTATTGTTTTATAATAAGTTAGAATGGAGTGTACTTATTGTACTTATATAAGCCGTAATTGTGGCTGAAAGGATAAGCCGATGAACTGGCCGCCAAATTGGAATTGTGTTGTGATATTTTTATGGAAAACCCAACTGAATATTTTTGTCTCAAGGAAAAGAGAGCGAGAGAGAGAGAGAGAGAGAGAGAGAGAGTGGGAAGAACAAATTAAATAGAATCTCCTAAAAAAGAGCTGGAATTACCTCAGTCTGTTGATTTCATGTACTGGCCAAGCGTGTGTTTAATGAAATATTATTTCTATGCTCTTTTTAAGATGTTTGCTAATTAATTTGCTCGAGGCCAAAGAACAAGATCTGACAAACGAAAGTGTTTTATTTGTGAGTGTTGGTAGAAATATTTTTTGTTTAGAATTAACTTTATTTTGGTGTTCTCATTGTTATTTCTTGTAGATGATATTATCATAGAATTTTTCAATCTTTTTTCCTTTTCTGTAAAAAATAGAATTTTTGGGAGTAGATTAAGCGAGTGAATCTATTCAAGGTGAATAGGAAGGGCTCAGTAGAATTGTTACGACGGAATTGGTGGAGTAAGTCGGAAACAATTACTTCTGATAGAAATTCTGTGCCTATCCCTATTATTTTTTCTCCTATGGGAGTAGATTAATTGTATAACTAATTTATCTTTTCTTAATTTGTAGAAGCTAGTTATCTCGGTACTAAACTATTAACTGGCGCATGGGAAAAAAGGGAATTTTTTGTTCTATGCATGAGGGAATTTTGGTGAATCAAAAAGGGATTAGAGCATGTTGGTGGAACCTTGGTTACTTTAATTGGCTAATTGAAGGGATTCCAAAGTAGTAAATGGTGGTATATGGATGCATGGGGTTAATTTTAAATTGGTGGTATTTAGAGTAAACTGGTGGTGGATGGATGGATGTAAAGTAAAAGCCCGGAATGAGGGGAATCCCCAATTACGGGATGCTATAGATTTATAATATACGTTATAAACAGAATTTTCAGAAAATGTAAAGTTAGATTTCCAGAATCTTGTAGAGTAGAAAAACCCGGAATGTGGGAGAGTCCGAACTACAGAATTTTGGAAAGTCATAAAAAGAGAATGCAATAAACATAATTTTCGAATAATGGAAATTCGGAATTACCTAATCTTGTAGAGTGAAAACCCGGAAAGTGGAAAAGTCCGCATTACAGAATGTTGGAAAGTCATAAAAGCAGAATATTAGAAACATAATTTTCGGTTAGCGTAAAGTCAGAATTCCTTAATCTTTTAAAGTAAAAACCCGGAATGTGGGAAATTCCGAATTACAGAATGTTGTAGATTTATAAGAATACCTTATAAAAAGAACTTTCGGAAAGTGGAAAGTTAGAATTTCCTAAACATGTAGAGTAGTAAAAGCCCGAATTTGGGAAATTTCGTATTACTGAAAGTTGAAAAGTCATAAAAACAGAAGTTTAGAATTAGAATTTTCGGTTAGCGCAAATTCAGGACTCCCTAATCTTGTGAAGTAAAAACTCGGAATGTAAGAAATTCTGAATTAAAGAATCTAGTAAATTTATAAAAATACGTTAGAAACTGAAATTTTAATAGTGAAAGTCAGATTTACCGAACCTTGTAGAGTAGATAAAACCGGTATGTGGTAAATTCCGAATTACAGAATCTTGGAGAGTCATAAAATCAGAATGTTAAAAACAGAATCTTCAGATAGCGGAAAGTCAGAACTAACTAATCTTAGAGTAGAAAAACAAGGAATGTGGGAAGTTCCGAATTACAGAATATTAGAAAGTCATCAACGAAGAACCTTAAAAACAGGATTTTCGGATAGCGGAAATTGAGAATTCCCTACCCTTGTAGAGCAAAAACCTAGAATGTGGAAAATTCCGAATTACATAATGTTGAGAATATATAAAAATACATTAGAAACATAATTTTCAGATAGCGGCACGTCAGAATTCCCTAATCCTTTAAAGAAAAAACCCTGAATGTTCGAAATTCTGAATTACAGAATTTTGGAAATTGATAAAAATACGTTAGGAACAGATTTTTCGGAAAGTATAAAATTAGAATTCCCGAATCAAAAGTCCGTAATGTAGGAAAGTCCGAACTACAGAATGTTGAAAAGCCATAAAAAGAAAATGCATCAAACAGAATTTTCGGATAGTGCATAGTCAGAATTCCCTAATTTTGTAGATTAAAACCCGGAATGTGTAAAAGTCCGAAACACAGATTGTTGAAAGTTCATAAAAGCATAATGTTAGAAATAGAATTTTCGGATAGCGGAAAGTCAGCATTCAGTAACCTTGTAAATAAAAATCCGGAATGTGGGAAATAAAGAATTACAAAATGTTGGAAAGGCATAAGAAAGGAATTCAACAAACCTAATTTTCGGATAGTCGCAAAGTCAGAGTTCCATGATATTCTAGAGTAAAAACCCGGAATGTGGGAAAGTCCGAGATAAGGAATGTTGAAAAGTCATAAAAACAGAATGTTAGAAACAAAGTTTTAGGACAGCGGAAATTCAGAATTCCGTAAACTTGTAAAGAAAAAGCTCTGAATGTGGGAAATTCCGAATTACAGAATGTTGTAAATTGATAAAAATAAGAAACAGAATTTTCGGATAATGGAAAGTTAGAATTACCGAATCTTGTTGAGAAGAGAAACACGGAATCTGGGAAAGTCCAAACTACAGAATGCTGGAAAGTCATAAAATCATAATGTTAGAAACGGAATTTTCGGATAGCGGAAGGTCAGAATCCCCTACTCTTGTAGAAATAAAACCCGGAATGGGGGAAATTCCGAATTACGTAATGTTGTAATTTTATAAAATTACGTTAGAAACACAATTTTCGGATAGTGGAAAGTTAGATTTCCAGAATGTTGTAGAATAGAAAATACCGAAATGTGGCAAAGTCCGAACTACAAAATGTTGGAAAGTCATAAAAAGAGAATGCAACAAACATAATTTTCGGATAGTGGAAAGACAGAATTAACTAAACTTGTAAAATCCCAGAATAAGGAAAATTTGAATTACAGAATTTTGGAAAGTTATAATGCAGAATGTTCGAAACAGAATTTTCGCCTCGCGTAAAGTCAGAATTCCTTAATCTTGCAAAGTAAAAACCCGGAATGTGAGAAATTTCGTATCACAGAATGTTGTAGATTTACAAAAATACTTTAGAAACAGAATTTTCGGGAAGTGGAAAGTAATAATTCACTAAACTTATAGAGTAGAAAGCCCCGAAATGTGAGAAATTTGGAATTAGTGAATGTTGAAAAGTCATAAAAACAGAATTTTCGGATAGCGGAAGTCAGAATTCCCTAATCTTGTAATGTAAAGACCCGTAATGTGCGAAATTCTGAATTACATAATCTAGTAAATTTGTAAAAATACGTTAGAAACATAAATTTTGGATTGTGAAAGTTAGAATTCCCGAATCTTGTAGAGTAGTTAAACCCGGAATTTGAAAAAGTCCGAATTACAGAATGTTGGAAAGTCATAAAAGCAGAATGTTAAAAACAGAATTTTCGGATAGTGGAGAGTCAGGATCCCTAATCTTCGAGTAGAAAAACCCGGAATGTGGGAAAGTCTGAATTACAGAATATTGGAAATTTATAAAAGAAGATTGTTAGAAACAGGATTTTCGCATGGCGGAAAGTCAATATTCCCTAATCTTGTAAACTAAAAACCCGGAATGTGGGAAATTGCGAATTATATAATGTTGTAAATTTATTAAAATACGTTAGAAATATAATTTTCGGATAGCTGAAAGCCAAAATTCCCTAATCTTGTAAAGTAAAAACTCGAAATGTTCAAAATTCTGAATTACAGAATCTTGTAAATTAAAAAACAACACACAATATAATCGTAAATTTTGGATAGAGGAAAGTTAGAATTCCCGAATCTTGTAGAGTATAAAAACCTGGAATGAGGGAAAGCCCGAATTACACAATGTTGGAAAGTCAAAGAAGCGGAATTTTCGAAACAGAAGTTTGTATAGCGGAAAGTCAGAATTCCCTAATATTATAAAATAAAAATCCGGAATGTGGGAAATTCCAAATAACATTATGTTGTAATTTTATAAAGGTACTTTACAAACGCAATTTTCGGATAGTGGAAAGTAAGAATTCTCGAAATTTGTAAAGATGATAAACCTGTAATACGTCAAAGTCCGAACTACAGAAGGTTATAAAGTCATAAAAATAGCATGCAACAAACATAATTTTCGGATAGTTGAATGTCAGAATTCCCTAATCTTTTAAAATAAAATTCCGGAATGTAGGAAATTCTGAATTATAGAATGTTGAAAATATATATAAAAACGTTGGAAACAGAGTTTTTGGATAGTGGAAAGTTAGAATTCCCGAATCTTGTAGAAAAAAATATCAGAATGTGAGAAATTCCGAACTACAGAATGTTGGAAAGTCAAAAAAAGCAGATTGTTAGAAACAGAACTTTCTAACAGAAGAATGTCAGAATTCAGTAATTCTGTAAATGAAAACACGGAAAGTGGGAAATTAAAAATTACAGAAATTTGGAAATCCATGAAAAGGGAATGCAAGAAACATAATTTTCGGATAGTGGAAAGACAAAATTTACTAATCTTGTATAGTAAAAACCAGGAATATGGGAAACTCCAAATTACAGAATGTTGGAAAGTCATAAAAGCAGAATGTTAGAAACAGAATATTCGGATAACAGAAAGTCTGAATTCCCTAATCTTTTAAACTAAAAAGCCGGAATGTGGGGCATTCCGAATTACAGAATGTTGTAAATTTATAAAAGAACGTTAGAAACAGAATTTTTGAATTGTGGAAATTTAGAATGTTAGAAACAAAATTTTCGGATAGTGGAAATTGGGAATTCCCGAATCTTCTAAAGACCCAGAATGTGGGAAAGTCCGAATTACATGATGTTTGGAAGTCACAAAAACAGAAAGTTCGAAACAGAAATTTCGGATAGTGCAAATTCAGAATTCCCGAATTTTGTAGCTTAAGAACCCGGAATATGGGAAAGTTCGAACTACAGAATGTTGGAAAGTCATACAAACATGTTAGAAACACGATTTTTGGATGGCAGAAAGTCAGCATTCCCTTATCGTTTAAAATAAAAATCCGGAATGTGGGAAATAACGAATTACAGAATGTTGTCAATTTATAAAAATTCGTGAATTTCCGAATCTTGTAGAGTAAAAACCTGGAATGAGGGAAAGTCTGAATTACAGAAGGTTGGAAGTCATAAAACCAGGAACATTAGAAACAGAATTTTCGAATAATGTAAAGACAGAATTCCCTAACCTTGTAGAGTAGGAAAGCCAGGAATGTGGGAAAGTACGAATTACAGAATATTGGAAAGTCATAAGAGAAGAATTTTAGAAACAGGATTTTCGGATATCGGAAAGTCAGATTTAATTAATCTTGTAGAGTAAAAACCCGGAATGTGGGAAATTCCGAATTAAATAAAAGCAGATCGTAGTAATTTTTAAAAGATACGGTAAAAGCAGAATTTTCGGATAGTAAAAAGTAAGATTTCCTCAATTATGTAAAGTAGATAAACCTGGAATGTAGGAAATCCGAACTACAGAATGTTGAAAAGACATAATAAGAGAATGCGACAAACATAATTTTCAGACAGGTGAAAGTCAGAATTCCCTAATTTTGTAGAGTAAAAATCCGGAATGTGGGAAACTCCGAAATACAGAATGTTGGAAAGTCGTAAAAGCAGAATGTTAGAAACAGAATTTTCGGATAGCGGGAAGTCAGATTTTCTTAATCTCGTCAAGTAAAAAATCGGAATGTGGGAAATACCGAATTACGGAATGTTGTAGATTTATAAATATACGTTATAAACAGAATTTTCGGAAAGTGGAAAGTTAGATTTCCAGATTCTTATAGAGTAGAAAAACCCGGAATATGGGAGAGTCTGAACTACAGAATGTTGGAAAGTCATAAAAAGAGAATGCAACTAACATAATTTTCGGATAATGGAAAGTCGGAATTACCTAATCTTGTAGATTAAAATCCAGGAATGTGGAAAAGTCCGAATTACAGAATGTTCGAAAGTCCTAAAAGCAGAATGTTCGAAACAGAATATTCGGATAGCGTAATGTCAGAATTGCTTAATCTTGTAAAATAAAAACCCTGAATGTGGGAAATTCCGAATTACAGAATGTTGTAGATTTATAAAAAAATACATTAGAAACAGAATTTTCGGAAAGTGGAAAGTAAGAATTCCTAAACTTGTAGAGTAGAAAAAAAAAAACAATTTGCAAAATTTCGAGTTACGGAAAGTTGAAAAGTCATCAAAATAGAAGTTTGGAATGATAATTTTCTGTTAGCGGAAATTTCAGTTCCCTAATCTTGTAAACTAAAAAACCCCGATTGTGAGAAATTCTGAATTACATAATCTAGTAAATTTATAAAAATGCGTAAGAAACAGAAATTTGGATAGTGAAAGTTAGAATTCCTGAATCTCGTAGAGTAGATAAACCCGGAATGTGGGAAATTCCGAATTACAGAATCTTGGAAAGTCATAAAAGCAGAATGTTGAAAACAAAAGTTTAGGATAGCGGAAAGTCAGAATTCCGTAATCTTGTAAAGAAAAAGCTCTGAATGTGGGAAATTCCGAATTACAGAATGTTGTAAATTGATAAAAATAAGAAACAGAATTTTCGGATAATGGAAAGTTAGAATTAACGAATCTTGTTGAGTAGAGAAACACGGAATGTGGGAAAGTCATAAGTACAGAATGCTGGAAAATCATAAAAGCATAATGTTTGAAACAGAATTTTCGGATATCGTAAGGTCAGAATTCCCTAATCTTGTAGAGTAAAAACCCGAAATATAGGAAATTCCGAATTACGTAATGTTGTAAATTTAGAAACAGAATTTTTGGACAGTGGAAAGCAAAATTTCAAGAATGTTGTACAGTAGAAAAACTCGGAATGTGGGAAGGTCCGAACTACAGAATGATTGAAAGTCATAAGAAGGGAATGCAACAAACATATTTTTCGGATAGTGGAAAATCAGAATTACATAATCTTGTAGAGTAAAATCTCGGAATGTGGAATGTAGAAAGGATGCTTTAATACTCGATGAATGTAGTACCTCGCAAGTAGCTGTATTAAAGGAAAGGTTCTTTTATCTTGAAGGGAGATTTGTACCATCAGCCATGGGGTGGGGATTGTAGTTTAGTGTCGAACTGGCAATTTTAGTGTCAAAGTAGCATTGAAACACGATTTTGAGAATCTAATTTTCAAAAATTTCCCGGGGTAGGAACCAACGATCGCCCCGCTTGGGCACTTTATGAATTAAATACCGGGTAAGTAGTTGTATGGAAGGAAAGTTTGGTTGTTTTTTGGGAGAATTTTCGCCCTCCTCATTGGGAAATGGGCACTCCCTCTCGTCCGCCCTAATGATATATTGTCTATTTCCTTGGAATGATCTGCTTGATCATGCTTTTCCTTTTTTACTTGTCATTAAAAGTGCTAATACAACTTTCAAAAACTATTTTAACCTTCCGCCCCAACTGTGCCACAATAACCGTGGTCTGAATTTACATGTAGAGTAGGAAAGTATGTGTTACTTTCCCTTTTCTTCATTTATATTTTTGTTAACTAACATAACTAATACTATTCAGCATTTGACAAACGTTTGGCATTTCGTCTAAAGGCACCTGAAACGTTAAAAACGGATTTCAGAGCTGACTGCGCCCTTCTTTAACATTTTTTTTTTTATCTGGCTACGATTTGAACCACTTTGGATAATTGAATTAACAAAATAATCCAAATTTTATAAGCTATTAACTATTTACTTCTTTTTTATGAATAATTGAGTTAAATTGAAAGCAAATAGGCAGTCTTCACTTAGGCATTACAGTAATTATTACAAAGTATTGGCGGGCAATTTGCGGGTATTTTGCTTTGAAGTGTGGAAATTGACTGAGATTTTTATCGTCTTCTGAGTGTAGTTTACCCATTCTCTCTTGGCAGCACTGCATCGCATCGCAGTGCAGTCAGCAGGTACTTACTTAAAGTGGAGAGAGATTGTTTCGGCAGTCGTGTTGTTTGCCTTGTTTGTGGTACACTATCGTTTGATGCAAATAATGCCTCGAAAACTGAAAAGAGTGTTGAAATATAAATGCTTAGAGCTCATGTATAATACGGTGCACTGACACGACAAATGGGTAGAAAATTGCAAAAAGAAACATTCATACAAGTTTAAAAACTATATAACATAAAATACAAAGTTATAGAAGTGAAAGAAGGTGATGGGCCATGGACACCCTATATTGAGTCTAATGAAGTGGCATCATCTACTACGAAATCAACTGAAGAATTAGACAGGTCAATAATAATGCAAGTAATTATTAACATATTTAGTCATATCAGTTAAGATTTAAATTTTGAAACTGTGATATATTGATATATTTTTGCTTTGAGTAGAAAAGTCGATTGCTCATCAGATGATTTGTTAATTTGCAGTGACTAACAGGAAAAATATATCCTCAATCCAAGTACATACTTGCCTGCAATTTACATATTTCCGGCAATCAAAATAGCATCTTATTAGTGAAAGTCATCTTTGCTTTTGGTTGATACTACGTTATTGTTAGATTAAGTTACGTATGTTCAAACCGAAAACCATAATTCAGAACCTAGCGTATTATCCATTCAATTGCAACATGAATTTTATATATGTTGAAACATCTACTGAACTTTAAAATGTATTCTGCTTAATAAATTAACAATAGTCCCGCCAGACTCCCCACTCCCCTCGGCGGTAGTTGCCATCACGTAAATTCTTCATCGCTGCTGCAACATAAAACTTGACAGTGGAAAAAAACGAAGAGAAACCGTTTCAAAAATTCAATTTACACCTTGCCAATTTTGACTTCATACCTTGAAAAATCAAAATCATGCCATATCACCTGGACTTCATCTTAAATAACTTCACTCTGCTATATGTGCTTTGGTTCACATTTTTCTAGCATATGATTTCTTTGACTATAATAATTTCCTACCACTTGTACAGTTATTATTGGTGTTTCATTCAATGACATATAGTATAACCAAACCTAAACTAATGTAACACAGAATATTCAATCGC